>JABCKT010006802.1:0-17494 GCA_018858115.1 Tephrocybe rancida | reverse complement strand
TGCGTGATGAAATTACACCTGCAGGGCATCCAAAAAAGGCATGTCACACTGTCCCAAGGACCGAATTTGTGACATTTTGCCTGCTCATACCCGTTCACCTTCTAGCTCCCTGCTCCCTCACAAAAAATTCCAGTTCCTATGCCAGAAGTTTCCAAATACAACATATATTGAAGCTGTGCGCAAGAATTGTCCAAAAAGAGTGAGGGGAAGGTGAAATTTGAGCATTTCAAAGTCCTGTCCCAAGGACCGTAATTACACTGTATGTCGGGCACCTGAAATGCCTATTAAGCGACGAACAGCGCGAGATCGTGTCAAAGTTAGTCTATTCGAAATGCTCTGAGGAACGGAAGAAATGGTGGGATGAACATGTACGTTCCTCCTTTCTTTGCAATGGCAAGTCGATGATGCTGATCGAAGCTCTGGTGTTCTTGCCAGTAATGGATAGATTGTCGACCAACTTGGTATGGGAATCAAGGACGCACACTGAGCACAGATGTGGCTCGCAGTTGACCCCGCGTATCATCGAAAGGGCGTTCTCGTGAGAGTTACTGAAGATAAGGTGAGTGATTTGTACAGAACTGACGCAGACATGAAAATAGTTACCATTTTGTGAAAGCGAAGGAAGACGGCATGTCCATCGTCGTCGAGACCTGAGGACCTCCACGGAACTTAATGTAGTATGTGACATGCAAACCCCACGGTGCTGACAATCGATATATCCCAGCTTCTCATCTATCAGGGGATGGCCTTCGAGATTATAGGCAAGATAGCAGTGGTCTCTCCGGTCGGACAGTGCCCTTTCTAGTAGGTAATGAAGACGCCGAAAGGGTCAATGTGCTTGGAAATATGATAGAATATGGCATCTGAGTGCGCAACTGCGGACATGGCTTGCTGCAAGGCCTACGTCGTCACCCTCTACCATGGCCATCGCTATGTGAGAACGTCGACGCCGAGGTTTCTTGGTTGTAGGTTAAAGTGTCAAATTAGTGAAAATGCCATACATCGCTCTCCATTTCGCGGCTTGGGTTTGAATCTCCTCCAAAAACCGACATGCAGCGAGTGCTGAAGCATGCAGGAAGGATGAAGGGAAAATCAAAGCGGAGCAATGACAATTACCTGCGCACGGGCCGGCGAACACCACTTCCTCAAAATCTTCCTTGATTCTTCTCCCGCCAAGATTGTGAGTGCACAGAGTAGACAGCCAACTTTAAATATTTGAATCAAACTTCTGACAGAATATGCCGACCTCATCGGGACATTCAGAGTCCATAAATCGGGGCAGATAGTAGCATAAACTACATCAGTGATGGCCAACGACCTGTCTGTGCAAGTTCAACGCTTGAGAACCCCCTCTGGTAGATCTATATTTTCGCCGAATCAGTCTCAGAATACTGCCTCACAATGTTCACTCACCTACAGACGCTGAGATCGAACGAGTGGTGGATCTCCTTCAAGCTGCCTTTGGCGAAGGTTTGGGGTGTTGTTCTGGCCAATTCAATAGGTCAAGTTCGCGACTCACCAATAGCTAGATGACATCTTCGGCCACATCCTTTCAGGTGGCGACCACTCGCTCATCCGCCCAATTTTCGAGCAGATGTTGCGCGTGGCCGCTCTAGGTGGAGAGATACACATCGCCACCATCGGTCCCGAAACAAGGGACGTTGTCGGTGTCGCAGTCTGGTATGGCCCAGGGCAGTACCCCATGTCCACGTACGTCCCCGACTACCCCCGTTCGAATCATACATGTGGACGCCTTGTACAGTGAGGAGCAGCGCGAAATTGGGGACAAGATCTTTTTTTCTAAATGCTCCGAGGAGCTGAAGAAATGGTGGACAGAATATGTGTGTTTTTGAATTTTTAGGTGCTAGAATGATGCTGATCAGAGATTTCTCAAGTTCTTCCCAACAACGGACCGATTTTCGACCGACTCCCTAGGCGCGGGATTTAAAGATGCCCAGTGGGTACTAATGTTGTTCGCGGTCGACCCCGCATACCATCGCAAGGGCGTCGCGAAGGCTTTGATGAAAGTGATTGAAGAGAAAGTGAGTTCCTATGAATAGCCCGCCGATACAGAGATAGTTAATCCCCTCTGAAGGCGAAAGCAAGCGGAACGTCCATTGTCGTCGAGACTACAACGGAGCTTAATGTACGTCCAGATAATCATGGAATATTACTATCCCTTGTCGTTGCTCATGCTTCCCCCAGCTACTCATCTACAAGAGAATGGGCTTCAATGTCAAGGGCAAAATAACACTTGTCTCTCCTGTCGGCCAGTCCCCCGTTTGGCAGCTGATGAAGACGCCGAAAGTTTGAAGACGTTCTTAGAAGCGGAATTTAGCATGGATTGCAATCTGTACACTCAAAATATACGCGAAACTGGGAAGAATGCAGGGGTTTAGTATGCTGCAAATGTAACTTCAGAATCGGAGGGGGTCGATGGGGCAACTGTGTCCGACTTCAATTGTCCTGGGGGTGCGTCGCAGCAGGCATCACCTGCTCTGAGAATTTCCTCAATACTTTTACAAGCAACACCAGACACGCCGCATCTATGAAAGTCATCACGCTGATGATGAGTCAGGAAAGCATGAGCGTCAGTGTATTTGCATCTTCCAACGCCGGTGGGTTTGGAGAGAGTCCAGTGCGCCATACTGCCGTGAAGAGCGCCACAATGAGAAATATGATACCCTTGAAATTTATCCGTAAATGATAGTATCTCAGAGAACGCAACTTACCAGCAGAAGGTGATAGTGGGCAAAGCGAGTATGGTCCATGGCATAGGCAAAGGCGACCGATGGTATTTCTTAATATTCTGGCAAGACGGGAAATTTTCAGAATGAGCCAGATTCAAGCAACAATATTAGAAGAAGAAAATGCCTGGTACCATACCAGGGCGTCACGGTTTTTGAAGCCAAGCTTGTTGAATAAATGGCGAACGATGATCGCCGACGAGATAGCGGCAAAGAAACGGAGGATGGACAAGTACACGAGAGCTCTTGACAACGGGATCGCCGATAGTTCCTGGCATTTTCAGAAGTGGTGCAGATGCTCTGTGATAGGGCGAGTGAGGTTTTTAGATGATGGTGGGGCATAAAGGCTTACGCAAGGGCTGTACCAGATGAAGAGGCGACTGCTAACCATATCTTGCGGCAATGTTTTACGTATGTGGCCCGATTAGACTTGATCTGCTTGAGAGAAGCATCATTGAGCATTTCTGCAGGTACGTCGGAGGGTTGTGGATGGTGGCGTGGCAGGCAAACTGTTCCACCCACGAGGAAGTGGCAATATCTCCAAGATTGGACGAGCGATATGCGGTACGTACTATATGTGGGAGGGTGATCATTTCCACATCCCCGTGTTCGACTGGGGTTACAATGCTTGAACGGATGTTGCGTTGAGTAGTACTATTGGCGCCTAGAGCATCATGGACCAACGCAGCTGAGCTTGAGATGTGAAGAAGGAAGGAAGACTCAGGAGTAGGGGGATGGGATGATAGATGTAGCGTAGATGAATTCCGTATGAACTGTGATTGATTCGCAGCCTCGTTTTTATAAGCAAAAAGGAACAATGCCTTACGTTCGAAAACGTTCGTGGAAAGTGCCAAAAGAAGCAGACAGGACCCAGTAAGACGAGCCAGCCAGAAATATATGTTTCAACAGTATACAACAGCATGAGACAAACAGAGATTCAACAACTACGACGAGCCTTGAGAGCAACCAAATAACAGCAGGCTCCGATCGGATTTTTGGCACGTCTGAAACTTACTTATACATGGAGACACGAGATCGCCAATTGATACCGCAAACTAGTAGACGTGGGCTAAATAGCCATCAAGTCCCAATGGGTCTCCAGGAGGGGTTTTGATTCTGAAGTCGGCCGGCGGGGCGCGATTGTGGGGCCAGTTCGAGGTCCTTCTACTGCATCGGGTGCAGCAGGACTTTGCCCTGAGGAATGTCAAGCACAATTCGACGGCTTATTGAATACTATTTAGCGAAGATATTGTGCCAATATTCAGCGGCCGCCAAATTCACACCATACAGTTGGAGACCTCTGTTGCTCTAACTGTCAGGACATTGAAGGCAAGTGGAAGTGGACTATGTAGGTAGCCACACGCCATTTTAGCAAAAACAGCATAATGGGCGCTTGTTCTTGTTCCTGTTTGCACAGTGAAGTGATCATCACCCATTGCTAGTCTAGTCGAGACACACCGTGCCCTCAGGGAGGCGAATTCTGCACAAATATCGGTGCTCAAGGAGGAGTCGAGGGAGCACATTCATGTTGTGCCCGTGTGCTTGAGCTTTAGGAGGGACGATGAGAAGATGGGGAGACGGATCGTGCTCAAATCGCACTCTGGGAAGCAAGAGAACACGCGGAGGTGGGTTTCTTCTCATCAGCATATCAAATACATTCTAATCGTGATGATTTAGTTGGCCGCTGTCTTTAGGGAGAAGGAGGAGGATATCGAAAACTTAAAAGAGGAGCTGATGATTACCACACGGTTGCGTGTTTATGTGCAGAGCGCGAAGGATGCCGTCGAAGCGGGGGCAGAGACTAGTAGGCCGGCCCATGAGAAGGCGATTGCAGAGGCGGAGGCAGAAACAGCCAAGAAACAGCGGCGAGGGTCCAGTTCGATAAAAAGAACGAGGAGGCATACCTGAATAGGGCAGAATCTTATGAACGCAGAGTTTACACGCGTACGTGCCCTGTTCAGTTACTGTGAGAGATGCTTGTTCTTGCGCTTTGTCCCCGATCGCACCTCAAGCACACCCGGGCCCTACACCACCCAGTAAATGTCGGGCCCCCGTTTGAACCAAAAATATCACGCACCAAGCTCTTTCGTCCCTCAACTCCTTCAAGTTCTGTCTGCCCATGTTCGTGTAGACCTCTGTCCGATATTTAGAATCCAAAGAAAGCGAGGAAGAATGAGCTTGAGTGAGCCTTGGCTTTTTATGAATGTGTGGTGATAGCTTAAGAAAGATGCAAAAGAGATGCATCGATGGACAGTAGACACCGGTAGAGTCCGACAGTTGTCCGACCCATTGGTCTCCTTGTCAGTTGACCTGTCATCTGCCTGTCATTATCATGTTGCCACAATTCCCATTCAGTGTTCGCTGCAGCTACACATCCAATTCCGTTCAGGTCGAAGAGATACCCTGCCTTGGTTGACTGTGTGCCTCATTGGGGTGAGCAAATACTTACAACCTCTCAATATTCAATACGAGAATATACTGACGAGAAATACATTCAAGTTCATTACATTCCATGGTATGCGCGCGTTCTTTGCAGGGCAGCCCAAGAAAAAGTATGAGATAAGAAAGAAATAGATCCGTGTGCAGCTATCTCGTATCTGAAAGAGTATATATGCTAATTCCGTATACAGGTATCCATGCAGGCAGTTCTTCATGTAAGAATTCTGTCCATCCAAGTTGAGGCCGGGCTATACAATTCGCGAACCCGCGATTTCCAAGCTGTTTTCCGAATCCATGCAATTCATCTTGAGATCCAATCGCGCCCGAGTCTTTGTGTTTCGATCCAAGCAGTGCCGTGTCCCATGTTTCGAGAAGAGAGAAAAGAGAAATAAAGGAGAAGAGGCAGAGTCGAAAGAGAAGAGAAAGATGCAGATGCAGAGAGAAGATTGTTCGTTTCGTGCTCGTTCGCAGCAACCCAAGCAGGATTTCGCGCCCCAATCCCGAGTCGAGTCGAGAGGAAGGGGAGAGGGAAGAGGAAGCATATTCAAGAGTGAAGGGAGGATTGCCTCGACCTTCGTTTCGCAGCAAACCGCATCCACGTGTTGCAAGATTTTGCACCCCCACCACCCCAGCTCAACGATGCATGAGGAACGACGGTGCAGCCGACCCACAGGCGGTCAACCACACCCGCTGGGAATGGACCCGAGTGCTGCCCGTCAACAGCACTCGCGCCCCGCCCCAAGCCCGTTCCTAATGCCCCGCCTCGCCTTCCCCTCCACCGCCCACGCACCACCGCCACCATACTACGAGTTGGAGGAGGAACCAGCCCCCTCACCACTCGCTGCTTTCGCTGCCCTCTTATGCGCGTTTGCCGCATGGCGTCTCTGTCTCCTTGCTTTGCAATTCTCGTTTATGCGTTCCTGGCTCGGGGGAGCCCTCCAATGTCTTGTTCGACTGGGTCTTGGAGCTGCTGGAGCCCCTTGAATGGATAACGACGAGGAAGCCGAGGAGGCCGATGAAGAAGCGGCCTTATGCGGAAATTAGCCCAGCCGAAGCAAAACAGGAGACAGAACTCACGACAACAGCATCGTTCTCGGCGTGCCCTCTAACGATCGCTGCCCAATTTGGTGCGGCTGATAGAGTTCTGGGGGACGACAACGACTCGAGAAGAGACTAATGGAATATGTAAGTCCTCCTTCGAGCTTTTGACGGGACTTCATGAACTAACCATTTCATTTTCTTCAGCCCTATCTTTCGCCACTTCGTCGGCCCAGTTGGGAGTGGGTTTGCGCTGGTGGGATGGGACAGGTAATGACTCGGGAGAAGGCTGAACAATAACGGGTCAGTCTTTGTGCGAGGTTCTTGATACTGAGAGTGACACTCACGATCTCCTTAGCCTTTTCCTTATCCTCCTTCACAATGTCTTCATCTTCCCCATCCTCGTCAACGCAACCCTCGATAATGTCGAGTGAAAGTGTTTTGGACATATAATCTTCACATTCGTTGGATGAAGACGGCTCCGGGGAGGAAGGCTCGCCGTTTTTCTCGACTTCGACTACGTAGGGCTCCACGGTGTTCGATGAAGAAGTTGTAGACATGTTCTCGAGTTCGTCAGCCTTTGTCAGCTCCGGAGAAGGAGGCTGGTCGTTTTTCTCGTCCTCGACTACACATGGCTCCATGGTGTCATTTGAAGGAGTTTCGGACGCGTTGTCAAGTTCGCTAGCCCTCGTCGGTTCCGGGGAAGGAAGCTGGTCGTTTTTCTCGTCCCCAGCCACACAAGCTTCGATAATATCCAGTAACGAAATTTCAGATGCATCATCGAGCCCGACAGCCCATGTAAACTTCGGAGAACAAGTCTGCGCAAGATAGACTGTCGGTGTCTGGAGTGCTGGGGCTAAGAGGGGAACTTACAATCTCACTATCCTCCGCTTCGTTCACCCCAACAACTGCTTCAACTAAGGCTTCGGTTTCGAGGGGCACGCCCATCTCTCCGCCGCCCACTTCCTCAACTCGGATTTCGATTGCAGACAGCTCTAGGGGTGCCTGTCAAACGAAAACTCTGTGTAAGCCCTCACAACAGTCACCCAATATGGCAGAGGAACTTACCACATCCCCGCCAGTCCGCTCTTCGAGCTCCACACCATCCCCGACAGACGCGTCGCAGTCAAGTTCAAAGGATGATGATGTGATTAACCTCAATGGCTTCAAATTTGGTTCGAATAGATGATCATCGCATTCAGATTCTGCGGGCGATGATGGCTCCTGGGGCCGGGGAAGACGATGGTCAGTCTCATCACCAGTAGTCGCATCGTGGGGGAACTTACGATCTCGTTATCGTCCCCATGTAGGATGTCCTCGGTTCCTGCCCAGATTTCCTCCAACGTGCTGACTGGAGGAATCTCATGTACCTGAGGGCAAGACTCCGCATCCCGCGTTATTCCAACTTGTTCGTTCTTCTCAACCAGGTCGGACCGAGCCTCGGGTACACTCTCTTCATCCTGCTCGACCTCGACCTCCTTCTCCACCTCCACCTTTGCTGTTGGCTCAACCCGATCTACTGGAGGATAAGAGGACGATGACTCAGATGAGCACGGCCCGGATTCAGAGTCAAGCTGAATAAGTTGGGTAAGTCTTAGTGGCCAACAATCAACGAACCAATCACTTACTTTCGCTTGGTCCTTCGCGACCTCTGCAGCCCAGTTAGGCCGCGCATCCTTTTGCGAGGAGGCAAGCGTACTCGCGGCCTAGGATGCGAGGCGACGTCAGCCTACCGTAACACAGGCAATAGAGCAGACTCACCTTCTTCACCGCCGCCAGCTGGATCTCCACCCGCGTCGCCTCAAGCGCCCGCTTGATCCGTGCTGAGGTCTCCATCAACTGCCTCTTCTTCTCCTCCGCTCTCCTTGTAATCTCCTCCTTGACCCTCCTTTCCTCCTCCTCCTTTCTTGCCCTCTCCACCGCCTCTGCCCGCTCCGCCCCCGCCTTCTCGTCCTGTCGAGCCTGCCATACCTCACGGTTTACACGATCCCGCTCTTCTTTTGCTCTTCTCATCGCGCTGTAGTCGGGTGTAGTGGAAGGTGTGGCTATCGGTACGGGTGCGACTGCTGGCACAGCCCTGGTTTTCTTCCCGCGACGGCTGACAGTCTCCCAGCCCTCTCCATCTTTCTCCTCTGGTGGTGACGCATCAGTGGGCAGTGTTGCGCCAGATTTGTAAGCTACAGGAGGGCTGGGAATAGAGCCTTGGACTGGCTCATTGGATGCTGAAGTGGCGGCGATCTCGATGACACTCGACGAAACAGTCGACGGTATTGAGGCCCACAGGTCGCAGTCATTGTCCAAGAGCTCGTCGTCTAAGTTGGCCCAGTCGAGTGACGCTGCCCGCTATGAACATTGTTAAACGCAGTCTAGGAGCATTGGGAGGGCAAACTTACCTTCGGCGACGTCACCATCACCATTGCACACACACCACCCTCCTTTATCATCTCAACATCTACAACGATCTCATCCTCCTCAGCATCAACTGAACCTTCGCCATCAGCCAATGACTGTGAACCTGCTACCGGTTCCACGATATCTTCAAGAACGTCTTCGGCGACGGTGAAAGCATCGCTCAAGGCCGCGACAATGCCATGAGGTTCGATAACATCACACTCGATGGCGGGGGCATCCCTGGTTGTAGTCACGGTGGTGTCAATGGGTACCACTTCCTGCACCTTGTTCCCTCTCTCAATGCTCTCGACATGCTCCTCGATGTCGGCCTCCATCACTTTCGTCGGTGCGGTCTGATCGGGCACGGTGGAAGGTGTAGGAGTAGATGTGAGTATCGGCGTTGGCTTCAGCATGCGACCCCGACGCCCCACGACCTGCCATTCTCTTCCGCTCTTCTCCTCAACCTCGACCTTGCTCTCGACAGCGTTCTCCACCACCACCTTGACGACCTCCACCAACTCAGTGATCTCCTCCCCCTCCTCCTTCATGACCTCAGTCTCCTTCACCTCGACCACCTTCTCCTCCTTCTCCTCAACGACCTCCTCTACCTGGACACTCTCAACTTCCTCCTCCTCTACGACGTTGACCTCCCCGACAATCTCAACCTCCTCTATAACCTCGACGACTTCGACGTTCTCCTCCACCTCCATCTCGACACTCTCGATAACGGCGGGGACAGTGACACTGAGCTGTGTTGCAGGGGGGAGTACGAACCGTTGAGTGGCGTTCTTGAGTGCGCGACGACGATTATTGTCCGCGATCTCCTTCAGGGCGATGAGCGCGATTAGATAGGCCACGCGCATGTCCATCGGGAACTCGTCTTCATCCTCATCCTCATCGTCCTCATCATCGTCCTCATCCTCATCCAGGAACCAGTCATCACCTTCCGTCGAGCCACTGCCATGAATGGAGGGCCTGACTTCAGGTGTTTTCTTGGGTTCGATGAAAGCAAAGACGACAGCGGCACCTAGGCAAATCGGAATATGGCGGAGTGAGTAAATCGCCCAAGGCGAGATCGTCAAATGTCACATACCGATGTAGGCGACCATCTCCAAAACGTAGATGCCAACCTGGAAGCCCACGGGTCGCTCTCTGGCGAATTTGGGCTTCGGCGTGGTGCTCGGGAACAAGACACGCGTAGAGAGTGACGTAGGGCTGGGGGCGGGCAAAAGGGCGGGGAAGGAAACCGCCTTGGCGGGGCGGGCGGAGGGATGGGAGCAGAGGACGGTGGTTGCGAGCAGAGCAACGACGACACTCAGGGTGCTCACACTGGCGAGTAAACCTGATGTGAAGTTGTCTTGACGCGAAAAGCTGCAGAATTTTCTGGGAAATATACGCATCTTATGCAGATGTGGGTGGTAGTCAATGACTGAGGAGGGATTGTTCGATCGGCCGTATGTATATAGCGACCGGAGTTTGAAACATTACAACGCGACGCGTTTCAATTCACGTGGGCGCGTCCACTGTGGCGCGTTCTACGCCTATCACTGTTAATCTCTTGGTGAGGTTTGGGACTTTGAGATGGCTTATGCTTTTCAAGTATAGCTTCAACTTGGCTCACATCGTGTATGACATCACGCTGGCTCAATTATCTGTTGGTTATAATAAGAGTTTGGCCGTGATGCATGATGTCGCGTTGTTCTCAGCTCACGAACATTACTTGCAGTATCGTGAATTCATATTGGTATTACGCGAGTGGTGGACATTTTCGACTAAGAAGAGTCGTCAGAATACTCTGCAGAATACTCTTCCATTATAGGTCGTAATTACTTTCATCAGTGACTATTTCATCTGGGGTAGGTGCATCATCAGATTCCAACTCGACCGAATCCACCGAATCCTGGAAAGTTGTTCTGTCCGAATCCTCGTCTGCCTTCTCCCATACCCTGATGCTGCTCTCATCCGCTGACCATTCACGGGGGGTAGACGGTAGGTGTGCCCCTTCGTTTTTGACGGCTGTAAAAGTACGATGTGCGACCTAGGATAGGCTGCCCACCAGCTGTGGAACCAACGTCACTTTCTTGAGGGATAGCCGTTTGTCGAGGTGTTTGTCGTAGAACGTAAGGGGTGCGAGCATGGGATAGGTATGGGTTTGCCCAAGAATTTCGGGTGGGTTGAAGTTGAGCGCGGCTCTGGAAGCGGCATCTAAACGTTCGGCGCCACGGTCCAGCACTGGCGAGTTTGTAGATGATTTGAATCGAAGTTGGGGTTGAGGGCGGCCGAAAGCTTGGATAACATGGGCGTTCTTCAACTTCATGTTTTGGACTTGGCCAGATCTCATGACAACAACAACGATGAAAATAGCCATCTGAACCAATCACTAGAAGTTAAGGACAGGCTTACCGGGCGTCTTCGAAAGACTTTGTAGTCGGACCAAATTGTCTATGGCCTTGGCCGCCCACCTCCCTGTGTGGTGTAAATTCGATAAATTAGAGAAAGAGAAACCGCACTGATCATGCCAGGTTTCTCAAAGTCGCGCTTTCGTATTGGAGAAACAGGTTACAATTGAGCCGAAGCGTAGTAAAATACACCTAAAATACATCGCCCGATCTATGCATACTGGAAGCAACATCAGCGAATACTTGTGGGAGAGAAAGAAAGAAAAGCAACGCACTCTAGTAAAGGTTCCCATCGTCATGAACGTCTCCTTGCGCTTTTCCCTATCAGCACTGTCATACAAGCTCTTCACAGCATCGCTCATCCCTGCCTTGCGCTTCGCCTCCTCCATCGCAAGGCTGCTCACAACCGCTCTGCTCGCCGCCGCAATGCTCGGGTTCGTGCTGGGCCTAGCCTCCTCCCTCTTCTTCTTCGCCGGCTCTTCTCCCCCGTCTCCACCGGCCTTGCGCTTCTTTCCCGACTTCTTCGTGGGCGGTTCCAAGAGCCGCTGACGCTCCAGGGCCTCACGCATACGTTCCTCGTCTTCGATGGTGGGGTTTATTTGTACGAGGTCGCTGGATGAGGAGTACTTTTTAGCGCATTGTGGGCAGAGGCTCAGTTCGTCGGAAGAGGAGGCAACATTCTTGAGTCCTGCTTGGGAAAAGGTGCAGCCGCAGGTGGAGAGGTAGACAAATGGGACAAGACCGTTCATCTCTTTGAGAGTGAGGGGGCAGATGTACTGCGGTCGTTCAGTGCCGTCGGCCTCCGGTGTGCGTGTGGGGTTGGGCGTCAAGGTGAGTTTCTTGACATCCTGGCGCTCTGAGTCAGCGAAAGAGTTGTATCTGATATAAAGGGGCGTACCTTGAGAGAACGAATGTGCCCGCAAATAGTCCCGCCATCTCCATATGCTGAACGGTCGAGGAGGTACTCAATTATCGAGTCCTTGTTGTACAATTTTCCCAGAGCACATGAGACGACCGGCTCTTGTAGTTTACGCTGTGGGTATAGAATAGGTCAAAGGTCCTTTCAAACGGCCAAAAGATAGATAACTTGCCTTAGAAAGAGCACAAAAGAACCACCGAGCACGAGTCTGGTTTGCCTTGTCGGCTTGTTCAGCCTAAAAGTCTCGGTGAGTCCTCCACTAAGAAAACATAACTTCTTCACATACCTTTGGCTTGTTCCTCACAAGGTCTCTGCGGTCTGGGATGCTGCCTCCATCATTGCCCATGACAAGTCAGGTCAAAGTTGCAGATTTCCCAATCCAGAGTTGCGTGTGAACAGATCACTGATTCGTCGGAGTCATCGCCGCCCAACTCGGTAGCACAGCGTTTCGTTTGGCAGCGCAATGCTGCAGGATCTGTCGAACATGGATCGAATAACGCAGCTTCAGGATGAGATTCAGCAGGTGAGTGCCATGTATTGACGGTTCGACAGGCGAAATCTGACGAGGTGGTCGTCTTTTTGTAGCTCCTCCTTATCATGTCCAATTCAATCGCATATCTCACTTCGCGTGCAAACTTTCTCCAGCTCAGCGCTGAGGTACCCGTCACGAAGCAGCGCAACCCGGAGAAGTTTGATGTGCCAGAGGTATTTGAGGGTGCGCTGACTTGCCTTGTGATATTGTATTTGGGATGCTGAGACTGTCGTACAGCGAATAAGAAGGAGCTGGTAGCGGATCTCATGGTGAAGGCGAAGCAGGTGGAATACCTCATCAAGTCTCTTCCTGAACCAGAGCCAGAGGAGGCGCAGGCTCAACGCTTGGCGGGGCTAGAGCATGAGATGCAGATCGCCAATGCGGAATACATCCGTGCTGTACATCGAGCCAGTGAGTAATGTGGTTAAACTCGTACCTCCAAACTGTTGATCATGACCACGTAAATGTAGAAGATCTACATGCACAGGTGAAGGAGGCCTTGCTGCAAATCCTGACCGACACCGACGCGGACGTCCTTGCGGAGAGCTGATTGTCGGTGACGAAGTCTCCGTGATATAACATCACGGATCCGGCGTCTGTCCACCTACGACGCACGCACGCTCTCTACCGTCGACCCACAATAGTTCCCATCCTCGTTCATAGGTATCCTTCGTAGGACCGACCGATCGGCGACAGCGGTTCATGATAATTGGCGGACACTACTCTCACACGGACTCAATATGTTCGTGACTGTGATTCAAGCACAAGAGAGCATCCGAACTGTGGCACGAGAGAATCGAGGGTGAACAATTGGCGGAGGAAGTCATTTGGGAAAAGAAGTCCGAAGCGTTAATTTACCTGTGCGCTATAATTGCTGTGCGTCGGGTTCTTTGTAATGTCACTGCACTTGACTACAAAAGATACCAAGGTAATGAATCTTTGTGTCTACACCAAGAGCTCAAGCTCCGTCCGTCGTCTTGACTCTGAGCTTCTGCTTGTATGACAATAGAGGGTGACAGACGCGCACGTGAGAGGAAGTCACAAATTTTATTAATATTAAGTCAAACTGTCACCGGTGGCATCACTGACAATTGTATTCCTTTGTCGCTCACGTCGAACGCCCGCCTTTGTGGTTCAAAGTCCCTGCGACGTTAAAGGGCATGGAATCCAAAGAAGTTATGTCCTTAATCTCCCTGCTTCTCCGCTCGACAACCTCAAAATCACCTCCTACTGACTACTAGTATGGTCAAGTTACGTCCCGTCGCTGCCGCTTTGAAGAGGAAGGTCTATTTAACTGCTCTGAACCCAAACAAGAAGCCGAGGCATATCGATAGTGAGCGCAAAATACGGGATTGCCTTTTCTGCTTCACTGACGACATACGTAGATGGGATACTTGCATTGAGTTGGACATGTCGTTTGATACTTGGTACACGTCAGTATTCTGATCCCGTATCCTGTAGAGCGTTTATTGAAGCTATGTTACAGGGAAACGCGCACGAATGGTCAATGTAAATGACCTTGAAAGAATCCGTATGCTCTTCTCGCGTTATGCAGTGTGTTGACAGGCTGCTGATCTGACAATTGACTGTAGTCGAAGACAAATATTACTCGGGACCCAACAGACAACTTGGGCCCGGTTTTGTGAAATGCTTCAAGAGATCTCTCCCCGACCTTGTATGTCCTTTGTTTGACTTTGGAACTGCCTTTATTAACTAGCCTATCACTGCACTCAGGTTGAAAAGGGCTACATTCGATGGAATGCCGATAAGACGAAATTTCGGGTATCTGGGATGTTGTTCAAACTGTAGGACGACACGTCCCTATCATGCTCAATATGTTGCTAACATTCACCAGGTGTATGGAGGCTGCAGTGCGCACACCGGGAGATGAAATCGAGCGTCACCGGGCGATCTGCGACTACTTCAGGCAGAAAATGTCCCCGCTTCGACGGACGAATGCTATGGTGTGTGTCTATGTGTGGAATATGGAGAACCATGGACTGACGAGATCTATCTCACGCGACCAGCTTGAAGCAGAGCTTAACGACAAGGACCAACAGTATGAAGCACTTGAAGAGAAGTACAACGAACTCGCAGGAATTTCGAGGGCCGATCAAGCGGGGTCTAGCGTGTTTCGGGAGGGGAGTATTGAAAGTTTCGAGGACGATGAAGATGAGGATGTTGAGATGAACGAGGACGGCGGGCCCCCGCGCCACCCTCTCGCAATTGAAGAGACAGTCGAAGAGCCTGTAGCAGGACCATCTTCCTCACCTCCGTATGTGCTTCATTCCGTTCCCGAGTATCGTCATCCTTATAAAGATGTCCATTCTAGTACAACGCCTATCAAGCACCCTCGGCCAGACCCTGTAGGCTTCTACCCGACGCCCCAATCGCTTCCACACCCGCGCCTTGGTGCACGCCCGCCGCCACCATTGTCCCCGTCACCTGGCCGGGATTCGTTCTCGTCTCGAGGTATTACGCACGATGACAACATGGATGTCGATATGGATATTGATGAAGATCCCGTTGCTGGACCTTCGGGCACCTCCTCCTCAACCCTCCTGTCACACAAGTCGGTACGTCGTATCATCTGCTGTGCTATCATTGAAAAACTGATTGTGCCTTGTTCAGGTCGGTACGGAATTCGCGCCAGACAACACTGCAGACCTGCAGCGTCTTGCAATGGTAGTGCAGGCGCCGGAGGCCACCTTTCAATCGATCGAAGAGACGTGTCGTGCTCGTGAGGAGATGAATCGTGCGCGCGAGGACGCGGATTGCACTCGAATATTAGCGCTAGAAGAGCGGGAAAAGGAACTCGAAGAGACGCATCGTGCGGTCCTGGAGACACACCATGCCATCGGGGAGGCGGACTCCGCACGAATATTGGTGCTTGAGGAGGAGGCGAGGGAGCTCAAGGAGCTCGTGGAGACACATTGCGCCCGTGTGCTTGAACTTGAGGAGGGACAACGGGAAGATAGGGAGGCGAATCATGCTCAAACAACCGCACTCCGGGAAGCAAGAGAACACGCGGAGAAGGTGGGTTTCTTCGGCACCAGCGTATCAAAGCATTCTCATCGTGACGATTTAGTTGGCCGCTGTCCTTAGGGAGAAGGAGGAGGATATCGAGAATCTGAAAGAGGAGCTGATGGTCACCACACAGTTGCGTGATGACGCGCGGAGTGCGAGGGATGCTGCTGAAGCGAGGGCAGAGACTAGTAGGCGAGCCCATGAGGCGGCGATTGCAGAGTCGAGGGCGGAGGCAGAAACGGTGACGAGGGCCCAGTTCGACAAAGATAACGAGAAGGAGGCACACCTGAAGAGGCTTGCTGAGCGCCGGGTGAGTCTTTTGTTTGTTACCCTTGTGTGTGATGCTGATACAATTTATTACAGCTCGCACGCAACACTTGATTTCGTTCCCATACTTACATAGCAAACTTTGCATTGACATAAGCCATGCAACTCTGATTGATTATTTTCCAAATGCTAATTTTACACGAGCAGCATGTTACGCATATTCAGTGCGCTGGCACCAACTAATGAAATTATATATATTCAGAGGACGGACCAATACTGAAGGGTAAGATGGAGAGCTCATATAGGTACAGTGGTTCGAAAGTTATGCGTCCGTTCAAAAAAAAAAAAAAAAAAGGTAAAGTAGGAGGGAGTCGAAAGGTCACGTCTATACAAGGTCAGTTGACCTGAGGGTGCATCACAACAAACTTCGCCTGTGTTCGTTTGTTGAACGTCTTGAGCAACTTTACGAGCCACACACCATACGCAACGTCGATTACAGACAACGTGCTAAGAATGGTCCGGGACAGCATGAGCACCAATGGATCCGCATCTTCCGCTGCCAATGGGTTTGGAGAGAGTCCAGTGCGCCATAAAGCCGTGAAGAGCGCCACAATAAGAAAAATGATACCCCTGAAATGTGTCTGTAAATGACCGTATGATACAATGTTACCAACACGTCACGGTAATTTACCAGCAGAAGAAGACAGCAGGTAAAGCGAGTATGGCCCATGGCATATAAAAACCCCACTGATGGTATTTCTTCACTCTACAAGGCGCAAGATTTTTAATATAAAATGGAGTCAAGCAACAAGATAAATCCATATACCTGATACCAGACCAGCGCAAAGTGAGGGCTTTTGAAGCCAGGTTTGTTGAAGTAATGACGAAGGACGATCGCCGACGGGATAGCGGCAAAGAAACGGAGTATGGACAAGTACGCGAGCGCTCTGACAAGGGGATCGCTGTTGGTTCCTGGCATTTGTAGAAGTGGAGCAGATGCTCTGTAACAGGACGAATAAGTCATACGAATGACCACGGGATATATAGGCTTACAGGTTTTGACCGGCAGTTTGGACGCCGAAATCAACTTTTGGGCAATTCTACCTGGCCACATCTTCCTACAACTACATCTGCTGTGGAATATTGTTTGGATATACCCTTAGACGTCTCCCATACCATATACATTGAAACAGCGTCGATTTATCGAAATGGCAGGCAAATTCTTGGTGTCCAATCTGCCGGTATTTGCTGAAACATTCCGATCACAATTTGACCCCCATTCGCGAGGGCTTTTGAGAGAAAAGGACAGCGAATTATGATACAGTTATGAGAGAGAAAATGACCCTTGGATGTATATAAAGATAATGGTATGCGTTATCTGACGGGAGATGCAGTGTAGACGATTTTATTCAAGGAAGAAAAGTGTCCAAAGTACCGGTAGTGTCCAAACTGCCGGTCAAACCCTGTACCCAAGGGCTATACCAGACGAAGAGGCGACTGCTAGCCATAGCCATCAGGAAAAAGTTGTCTGGGCCGTAGTTTACCGGTCAGGTTGATTGCCGGATGTAGGACACCGAGATCATGATAGCCACCTGCCGGATCTTTTTCGGCGACTGATATCTCTGTCGCAAGTGGTGCTGCCGTGATTGTTCCCTGTCGCCGTGGGCCTTGCCGCGATTGCACAATACTGCCGAAGGGGCAAACTCTATAGCACTTGCTAGCCTCGACAGAATCA
>JABCKT010006801.1:0-17552 GCA_018858115.1 Tephrocybe rancida | reverse complement strand
ATTACATGTATTCGAAATATTCTGTCGATCATATGACGTTATATGACCTTGTCATAATCTCCTTGAAAACCTGATGACTACGTTGTGTAAGCGGTGTTATTCAACTCATCGCTTAGTAAATCATGACTCACAATCACCGTCCCACTTTTCGACTCTGTTGCAACGGTGATGGATAAGATCTAGGAGGTAGATAGTCAGCCAATGCTTAGACATCAAAGAAATTGGATATACCCAACATCGAGCACGAATGACATGCGTCTATGATAGCCTAGTGTGCAGTAAACCCCTTTCATAAAAAGCTTCCATCTGCAGACGGATGAAGCCTACCACAAGAGTGCTTTCAGACCGCAAGGTATCTACCAGTAGTTTTTTGATATCCTGGATCAAGGATGAGTATCACTACACGGCTCTCGATGTCATGCTTACATTATCTATGATTGAAGGATAATAAGAAGGTGGAGCCTCCTCATCTTCACTTTGAGGCAGAGTCTCCCCACCGTCACTCAAAACGGCCATGTCTGGATAGCAGGAATTAAATTAAGACCTGGTATAGATCAGAGGTAATGCAGATACGTACTTTCATCCTTATCGTCCTCTTCCTTTTTGTCTGATCTAGCAGGAGTCTGGAATGCGTGGCCAGCAACTGGTTCAGTGAAGGTTCTCAGCGGCGCAGGCTTTGTTCTGGGCACACAGACGCACAGTAGAAAACGTAGTGGTCCCCATTTTGCTGGTCTTCATAGAATCTTTCCATTTCTCGATACTAGTATAAAGGAATGGCTTAGTTAATCACCGATGTAGGCCAAGGGAAGGTTGTTTTTTAAAAGCCCACAATGTTAGATGCGTAAGGTTTCAGGTGGTCGGGCGTGTTCTCGTCCTCAGATAACACAGTAATATCACCCTCGGTGTATCCGCGGCCTATGGTATGGGAACAGTAAGAACTAGTGTAAAGATCACAGTATCAAGGCTTACGATTGATAAGGAATTCCTTGAAAATCTCCAGATCGTTCAGAGTATTAAGCGCATGTTTCCCATGATACGTGATTGCAATGAGCAGCGCCTTCTTCCGATCGTAGGTTGATGATTGTTCTACAGGTAAATCAGCATTGTTTTCAGGTGAGTAAGTGGATCAGGATCACTCTCAGGTGTAAGATAGTCTCTGCCTTCATCGTGTTCAGGTGTAGGATCACCTCCGCCTTCATCGTTTTCAGGTGCAGAATAATCCCCTCCGCCTTCACCGTCTTCAGGTGCAGGACTGCCTCCGCCTTCGTCGTATTCATAATCGCCTCCGGAGTCAGGACTGTCATCTGGTTCGGAATCGTAGCTCATGATGGTCGAGTGAAAGGGAAGAGAACGGATGTGACGGTGTTATTGAAGACGTAGCTAGCTATTTAAGCCACCACGAGTTGACTACAAGATACATAGGTGTGAATTCGGCGGCCGGGTGGTCAAGTGGAGTGTATTCCAAGATTTTGCGAGGAAGCCCATTTACTCTGGGTCCTTCATTTATCACTGGGCGTCTGTTTCGAGTTCCAGAAATCTCACTAAGAGAATGTGAAAATCGTGGCCTTACAGGACCAAGAAGCCAGATCGCCAGAGTAAATGGGGTCGTAATTAGTCTATCCGATGACAATGGACACGGGGAATGTATTGTACGCACAGCAACATGAGAAGGGAACAAAGTCAGACGCTAAACAGGGTCTAATTGGTGTGGAATTATGAGTGAGTAAGGCGTCAAATGTCTTCAAAAATAAGTCATAGATAGGTCTGCCGCGAGGAAGCGCTGAGAAGCCAAACCGATAACAATGAGTTACATCGACACGTGTGTGCTTGACTACATAATTTGAATTCTGATTATAATCTGGTGAAGAAGGCGTGTCAGCGTCAAACGCCACACATTCAAGTTGAAGTTGATAGTTACGGACCTCGTCAGACACGTGTATGCGCCGCTGGGCACGGCGAACCTACTCCCCTAACGTGAGCTAGGGAGAAAGGGGTGTTAAGCCCGGAAAATGTTACAGATGAGTGCCTTCCCATCGGATATGTGATGTAGATACCTATATTTAACATTACTGTACACCCAACGCACAAGTGGCAGAGGTATGCCTACCAATCTTGGTTAGGTGTACACACGATAGCGGATACAGGGTACAATGCGGAGTATACGGGGATTTTCTTGTATTAATTTAGAGAGTTTGCAAGTGGGGAGAAAATGATGCACTAGAACGCGAGAGACTCATGCCAGTGGAAGGTGGTAAGGTACAGGCGTGCAAGAGATGTTCAAAGCCCAACACAATGACAGAATCAGAAATTCAGCAAGGAAAACAGGGAATTGTCGGAATAAGTAGCTTAATGCTTAAATGCGAGGGTCGAGGAATGGAGAACAGTCAATAGCTCCTAAGGATCATGCGACGAACAGCACGGAGAGGCATAGTCGCCACGTAGCCTACTCTAAAGAGCACGAGCGAAGTGATGTTGGCAGGCCACGCCAAGATCGGGTATTCCACTGCTTCTTCCTCTGAGCAGGCTGGAGGTGTATCGAGGACGCAGAAGGGAACGAGCGCATCCCGTGCTTGGCTGGCGGGGAGTGTGAGGAACGGGGCGCCGGTCCGACCGTGGGAACATCCATCCCAGGATATTGGTAAGCGTCCAAATGCCATTGACAGCGTGTCAAAAAGTTCGGCTAATTTTCTTTGATATGATGTTCTGTCGAGATGGCTCATTGTCAATGTGTTCCTTTAGGCTGATTGGAAGACACACGAGGCGATCTGCAAGCGACTTCAGCGCATCGGGAACGACATGACAACAACAAAGGTACTGCTTGAAGAATTGTCTGATCAGCCTGCGAATAAGGTCTTCGAGGTGGACGCAGTCGTTGAACACGTATCGTTAGAGTCTTGGATTACCTTCAAGTTACGGTGGCGCTTGAACGACCGCTTACTCCCGCCGAATGAAACCTGATTGAGCTCGAGCCACGTTGGATGGAATGGTGAGATCGTTTTTCTTGTACGTGCACCATAGGTTCACGATTGGTTTCTCAGTGGCCGTTCTAACCGACTCATGCGAATGGAGGCTAAGGCTAAAGGATCACCATCGACAAAAACGCTCCTACCAAGCAGCGACTGCGGCATGGCTTTCTATTGCTCCGTCGAGCACGAGCGTGCAATAGCCTTCCAACACTGGGAGAATGAAGACGGACATGATGGTTCAACACAGTGCGAGATCAATCAGGAGATCCGCTCGGACATCAGGTTCGCGAGTATCTCTGCAGCAAAGCCCGACCCGTTCACTTGGGCACCTCAGCGCGTCGAGCCCTCCTGGAGCCCGCTGAGCGAGATGTACATCAGTTGGCTATTTGAGTATGGCATGGAGTTCGTGCAGGAGTATCAGTGCCCACATGGGGCTGGAGAAAATTGACGTGCGTCCTTGTCCGTAAGTGCCCCATTGTTTCTTTCACAGCACCAAGCATTTCTCCCATAGCCCTTGCGATTCGCGTGGGCGTACCACGACCTTTCAAATAGCTGCCAAGTGAATATTTCGACTTCTTCAACAAATCAAAGACTAACATGTTTTCTTAGAAACTACAAGGATTACGCGGTCGAGCTGGGACCAAGGTATATCGCACCCGACCTCGCGATTGATTTCAACTGCTCCTTCACCGCGATTGCGACACCACGAGTGCCTGGAAGAAAACTGTTTCGTTCCTGATCAAAACGAAAATACCGTCAGTGTTTACAGTACGTCCAAATGACATTTCTCGCCCAACAGTCATCTCATATATCCATTCTTTCGGGTAATCGACAAGTATGATGGCGAAGCTCTACACCGACACCGGAAGGAATATGTAGGGGAGTGCCTTGCTGAAACCGGAGCCTAATGGAGTATCTCAAATTGGGGAGTCCAGTTGTAGTGACTTCGGCACGACAACGACTTTAAAATCGTTACCCACAATTGAAATGCCACAACACACAACATAAAATCAATATGTCTATGTTCTTCGTATCCGTCACTGAGCTTGACTGAGCTCCGGCCGGATTTCTTCCATCCAACGCCGCAAGTGTCTGCTCGATTCTTAGCCTTGCCCTAAGCTTCCTGCGCAACTATGGGCGTTGTCATGCTTGTGTTATCATCCCCATCCTCATCCTGTCCTTGATCTCGTGCTCTTGGAAAGGATCATCATGGGCCAGAACACTATGCGCACTAGGAACTGGAAGTTTGTGTTGGACCATCAAATCGCTCTGCTGAATGCAGTAGGACAAGCCTCGAAACGGCTGTGTGGTCAATGAGCACCCTGTGCTTCGTTTGGATAATACAACTTACCACTGACCACACCGGTGATCCTGTAATTGAAAGTCTGTGTCTCGTAGTATAGTAGATACTAAAGCGAGGGTTACAGTCACTGTGGGTTTCGAACCAGCCGTTTGGATCCCAAAGTTGTGCACGTGGACACATTTGACGTCATTTGTCATCTTATACAAGGGTTTCCTCCTCGCGCGACAAGATCCAACATAATCTCGACCCAATCATCCGGTTCTAGCGCCTTAGACTGCTTGGCCATGTCACCGTTGGACCACTTTCCTCAGCCAGCTCCTCTCATCTGCACCGGTGGTCTAGAAAATCAACGACCTGTAGTAGGCTGGCGCGAGCTGAACGAGCAGCGGAACATAATTCGGGTGCCAAAGCCGCGTGGTCATCTTTCCATGAGATGCTGAGTATAATATCACGATGTCACCAAAGAGTAACGTTAAAATAAGTTTCGCCGACATCTCTCTGCGCCGCATGGATGTCATTCTCAAACATGGTCTTGATTCACTTATTTCCGCTCACCAAAAGAGCAGACTCTAAACATACAGCAAAGTTATTGTCTTCAAGGGCCCAGACAGACGAGTCAATGACTGTTATTAATACTCCCTGGATACGCAGGAGGAACATCCGTTCCCAACCTCCGCAACTCGTCGATCTCGCGCCGCAACATCGCCACCTCTCTATAAAACTGCTGGAATCCAGCTCCTGCCGACGTCGGCTGGTCCTCGCTCATTTGCACCAACTGTTCGTCGATGCTCTGACTGTTTTCGGCTCGAGACACAGATGATGCATCCGGGCCCGCGACCTCGTTGGCACTGATGATGGACTTGTGAATCGAGACCGGGGATAAGATGTGAGCATCATTATCCTCGGCGGGATGGGCTTCCGTTTGGGGATGGCTACGCTTATGCCGCGGGCGTGGCGTGTTCAATGATGGGTTCGCTTCGGGTAGTAGCTGTGGGCCATTGTGCATGACACCATCACTTCTAGATCGCAGGATAGTTGAGCCGTCCTTGATGCGTTCCATAGTCACGATTCCCTCCACAGGCTCTGAATCGCTGGGCGCATCGATCGAAGCGGGAGATCCGTCAAATGGATTAAATGCCACCAGTTTATCTTCCAAAGTTGCTCATTAGATCTTCAATGGAACCACAGAGCGCCGAACTTACATTTTCTTCGCGATCTCCGGATAAAGGACACCCCCAATACCACTAGGATCATGACGACCACAGCGGAAATTACGCCTACGATCACCTCGATGGGGGCTGCCTTTGGCGAGGCAGGGGGCTGTGTGCTAGGGAGGG
Organism: Tephrocybe rancida; assembly: GCA_018858115.1. Classification (NCBI taxonomy): domain Eukaryota; kingdom Fungi; phylum Basidiomycota; class Agaricomycetes; order Agaricales; family Lyophyllaceae; genus Tephrocybe; species Tephrocybe rancida. The sequence continues at coordinate 11,946 of JABCKT010006801.1, read as the reverse complement.
GTGTGCCTATGGAGACATCACTCGAAGTTGAGTCGATTCGGGAAATTGAAATTGTTGGGGTAACTGTTTTCGCAAAGGAGGAGACTTGGCCCAATATCAGTACCAGCGGTTTTGCCGGCGGATGTCACTGGCAAACCTTTGGAAGTGGTCGAGGGTATGACATGCACACCTTGGGATGGTGGGGGACCTGAATCTAAGGACTCCCTCACCTGAGGGTTGGAGCGACGTCCAGACATGGCAGAAAATGAGCTTTGTGCGCGTCCCTAGTGGCAGTAAAGGTAGCAGTGATACTCGATATTGATGATGTATTAGCCGTTTTTTTATGACTCAGAGAGGGGGTCTCGGGGATCAATTGTTGCAGTGGAAATTATTGAAATGTATGCCTCACTACCGCTAGTACTAGAGGTCAAGGGTTGTACGAAATATGATGAGGGCAAAAGAGGAGGAAAGGGAATCCTCCACAACTTGAAGTCGAGTTTGGGGGTTGGGGTGGTGAGAACCGTCAGAAGTTGCTTTACATTGGTTTAGATGACTTTTAAAACAGCATTAGGACATAAATAGCACTCTATCACATGTCACATCTTGAAGAAGCGCGTTGTTTGGTGCATCGAATTAATCTCCACAGACTCACCACATTGTAACTTACCTCCTTTCTGTAGCATTGAGTTATATTCATCTCTAGAACAGGGAGTAATGGGAATTTGGAAACAATAACTCATGCATACTTATTTGCCCCATGACATTACCTTTTTGCGTGGCATGTAATAGTCTGGATCATAGACCACATAGAGCCACAGGGAGGTATTTCAATAGCAAGTGGTGGCGGTCGGAGCATATAAAATGCCTGTGGTCAATCAGATTCGATTATCATCCCATCGTTTCACAATACACCCAGTGCATCTGATCACATCTTTGCACTAGACAAATCTATATCTCCAGTAGGGTCGTCGAAGAGGATGGTGGGCATCAGGAGAAACAACACAGACCTTGGTCTGGATATTTGGATTGCGGTTGGTCACCAACTTAGCGCATCCATTGGGTCTCGACAAAGGACTTAACCAACCAGTACTATCAATCTTTCTGACGAGACGAGGCCACCTTGATATCAATCAAGAACAGCATCAGGAAAGCTTCGCAAGCATGATCTGACGAGATGCCCTGTTGTGGAAAGGTGCAAGCCAAACTAGATACGTAATTATAACGTCTATGTACTGTGTTTTCCTCAGTGAACTGATCGTTCCCATTGGGGACCACGTCAGTATAATATACTCCTCCTCCGAGGTTAGACTGAACTTCGACTTTCGCGCGATTGCAGGCTGAGGTTTAAGTTGTGAATTGTCCGATTTGCCATCAATTTACGCACGGCCGCCGATGGGTATCTTACGTATTGACCGTGGACCTGGCCTACATACAGCTTTACATGATCGACAAGCTTCATCTTCCTCAGTGAGATCCACAAGCCTTGTAATTCGTGTTATCTCGCTCATCGCCATCTCAGGATCACGTTAGAATTATTCGACGGGGTTGGTCCCTGGCCTCCACAGCGCCAGCCTCCAGGATCCCACCCGAACATTTGACGTTACGAGGACCATGGCCACGTATGGTAGGTCGATCTACTTCTGTCAACGTCACATACTCATTTCGATTTCCAGGAACACCAGTTGTTTCGTGCTGCAGGAATCTCAGGCTTACAACACGCCCTCGCAGCAGCCACTCACCTCTGCCAAGTCCGATTGGTCGGTCTCAAAGGCCTCTACGCCATCTGCTCCACCTCAATGGTCTAGTCCGCTAAACTCTGGGGCCTATAGCTACGATGTGACGAGACTGCGAGGTCTACCGCCGCCTTTTTCCATTCCATTACCTACGTCATTACGCTCGAATATGTCAGGCCCGGGTGCCAGTGAGGTACAAGATTTGCGGTGGGCGCTGAATGTCCTGCCCGATATTTAACTCCTATGGTTTACCTTCCGCCGCACCTCGATGTGTGCCGTTCGTCACTTTTGTCGTCATGATTTCCTAGATTGTGTCAGGTGCTTCGTCCGGATTTTTCGTCGCTTAGATCTATATAATAATGGTTTATATATCGGGTTTTAATACATGTTATCACGGCGCTGCCGGTATTCTTGCGAGAAGAGAACAAGGAGGACAATGCAGGATACGGCTCGGGCATTCGCACGTCTGTGAAGTCGAACATGCTCTCGCAGTCCTCAAAATAACTGGTATATAGGTGCGCAAACTTGAAATTGAAGCAAAAAATGGCGGCTCATATGAGCAGGAGTTGCCTCATGTCCTAAATTGATACCAGGTTAGTGCAATCGACATCTAATATTTTATTCAGAACGTACAGTGGGTACGCGGGTTGACAACTGCGATCATGATAATCCGAAGTCAGTAGGGTCGTCTTTAAGAATGGCCTGAAGGCTCGCACCTGTGGTACCCCTTCTTTCTTTCCCTCAGGCACAAGAACGTACTGCCTGCAACTGGACCAAGAAGCTAAGTTGATGTGAGCCAGTAAAACCAATTTGACGTACATCATCAGGTCGTGCATGATGTCCAACAGAGAGGGGGGATCACGAAGTTCCCCTGCCATTGTCCATTAGTTATCTCCCCTGAATCCCATTGCAGCAGCGGGAACTCACTAAGGAGCTCTACAAGGAACTGGGGGATGACGGTCATCATTATGGATACGGGGGGGAACTTACTCAAAACTCACCCATGTCATAGACTGATCCTCCTCAGACTCAAATGTCTCCTGGCGGTCCTTGCATGCTGTAATACATATCTTTGGAGTCCATGATTAGCTCCAGCGACAGCACTGTGGAAGATGTACGCACAATGTTGTTCACATCCCCATCCGAGTGTAGACAGACGCCGAAGCCCCCGCACAACTTGTATTTCTTTTTCACCCTTGTTTCTGGAGGAACGAGTCCGAGTCCTCTTGCTTTTCCTGCAAAGTGTGTCAAGCGTGGCCGGTCTTCACGTGCTGCCAATGCTGTTAGCTTGCTCCTCAGGGATAATTAATGTTGGGGCTCACTCAAGCGCACTACGTCGTGTAAGCGGTGTTATTCAGTTTATTGCTTGGGAAATCAAGACTCACAAGTGTCGTCCCATTCTTTGACTTTGTTGCAACGGTGATGGATAAGATCTAGGAGGTAGATAGTCAGCCAACTTGAATGCTTAGACATCAAAGAAATGGGATATACCCAACATCGAGCACGAATGACATGCGTCTACGATAGCCTAGTGCGCAGTAAACCCCTTTCAAAAAAAGACTTCCGTCTGCAGAGGGATAAAGCCTACCACAAGAGTACTGGCAGGCAGCAACCTATCTACCAGTAGTTTCTTGATTTCCTGGACCAAGAATGAGTATTGCTACACGGCTATTGATCTCATGCTGACGTTGTCTATGATTGAAGGATAAGCAGTAGGTGGAGCCTCCCTATCTTCAATTTCAGGCAGAGCCTCCCCATTGTCGCCTAAAACAGCCATGTCTGGATAGCAGGAATTAGACTGAGATCTGGTATAAATCAGAGGTACTGCAGATACGTACTCTCATCCATATCGTCCTCTTCCTGCGCGTCTGATCTAGCGGGAGTCTGGAATGCGTGGCCAGCAACTGGTTCAGTCGAGATTCTCAGATGCACAGACTTTATTCTGGGTACACAGACGCACAGTAGAAAACGTAGTGGTCCCCATTCTGCTGGTCTTCATAGAATCTTTCCATTTCTCGATGCTAGTATAAAGGAATGGCTTAGTTAATCACCGATGTAGGCCAAGGGAAGGTTGTTTTTAAAAGGCCCACAATGTTAGACGCGTAAGGTTTCAGGTGGTCGGGCGTATTCTCGTGTTCAGATAAAACAGTAATTTCATCCTCGGTGTATCCGCGGCCTACGGTATGAGCAGTAAGAACTGGTGTAAGGATCACAATATCAAGGCTTACGAATCATAAGGAATTCCTTGAAATTCTCCAAATCGTGCAGAGTATTAAGCCCCCCTTCATAGGTGATTGCAATGAGCAGCGCCTTCTTCCGAGCGTAGACAGGTGGTTGTTCTACAGGTGAATCAGCATTGTTTTCAGGTGAGTAGATGGATTAGGATCACCTTCGCTTTCATTGTGTTGAGGGGCAGGATCACCTCCGCCTTCATTGTCTCCAGGTGCAGAATAATCACCTCCGCCACCATCGTGTTCAGGTGCAGGGCTGCCTCCGCCGCCGTCGTATCCATTATCGCCTCCCAAATAAGGACTGTTATCTGTGTCAGAGTCGTAGCTCATGATGGTTAAGTGAAAGGGAAGAGATGTGCAGTGTTAATGAAGACGTAGCTAGCTATTTAAGCCACCACGAGTTGACCACGAGATACATAGGTGGGAACTAGGCGGCATGGGTAAGATGAAGTGTATTCCAAGACGTTGAGAAGAAGCCCGTTCACTCTGGATCCTTGATTCCATCTCTGGGCATCTGTGTCAAGTTCCAGAAATATTACTAGCAGAATATGAAAACTGTCGCCTTACAGGACCAGGAAGCCAGATCGCCAGAATGGGGCTGTATTCAATCTATCTGATGACAAAGGACGTGTGAGTTGGATTCCACGTACAGCAATGTGAAGGGGAACAAAGCCAGGCGCTAGACAGTTTCAAATGGGTGTGAAATCATGAGCCATTCATGGAATGGCTCATCAAGAGTGAGGCGTCAATTGTCTTCAAAAATAGGTCCTAGATAGGTCTCCCGCCACGAAGCGCTGGAGAAGCCAAACCGACAACAATGATTTACATTGACACGTGTGTGCTTGAATACAAAATTTGGGTTCTGATTATGATCTGGTGAAGAAGTTGTGTCAGACGCCACACATTCAAGTTCGACGAGTTGATGGTTACGGACAGGGGTAGACCCGTATATGCGCCGCTCAGCACAGGTTGAGTAACAAGGGACAGGATTTTCTCAGCTGCAAGCAGAAATTTTAAAAGTTGAAGTGTAAAAATAAGATATGTTATGTACATACTTATACTTAACATTACTGTACACCTGACGCAATATTAATCGCATGCCAAGCGAAAAATGCCTACTAATTTTGGTTTAGGTGTGCATACGGTGGGGGATACAGAATATAATAAGGCATTCAACGGAGATTTTCTCGTATTTGATAATTTAGAGAGTTTTCAAGTGGGGACAAGATGCGCTAGGACGCGAGAGGCTCGTGGAAGGTGGTAAGGTACAGGCATGGAACAGATGTTCACAGCCCAACACGATGACGGAATCAGAAATTCAGCGAAGCAAACAGGTATGTCAGAATAAGGAACTTAGTGCTTGAATGCAAGGGTCGCGGAATGGAGAATAGCGTGGAGAGGCATAGTTGCCAGTAGCCCACTTTAGAGAGCACGAGCGACATGATGTTCGCAAGCCGCACCAAGACTGGGTATTTCGCTGCTTCTTCCTCAGGGTGGGCAGGAGGTGTATCGAGGACGCAGACGGGAACGAGCGCATCCCATGCTTGGCTGGTAGGGAGTGCGAGGACAGTGGGGATGGAGATGTGGAGTGCGCGCTCCGCTGGACACGCTGGTTAGGGAACATCCATCCCGGGATTACCATGGAGAGGAACGCGGGGGGATCATATCCAGTCTATCTGATGACAATGGACATGGGAGATGGATTCCACACACAGCAATGTGAGAAGGGAACAAGTTAGACGCTGAACAACGTCAGATAGGTGGGAAAACAAGAGTCATTTGTGGAATGGCTTATCTTCAAGAATAGATCCATCTGCCACGAGGAAGCGCTGCCGAGACCATAACAATGAGTTATATTGACACATGTGCGCTTGAATTTGAATGCAGTGTTTGGGTGGTGATTATCACCTGGTGAAGGAGGCGTGTCAGACGCCACACATTCAAGTTCAAGTTGATGGTTGCGACGGTGATATGTGTACGTGCCGCTCAGCACAGGCGAAGGTTTTCCCAATCGTTAGCTAGGGGATAAAGGTGTGTTGGGCCCGAAAAATGTCACGGATGAGTACCTTCCAATACAGGTGGCCACTGCTTGATCATGAGTAAAAAGAGACAGGATTTTCTCAGCTGCAAGCCCAAATTTTAAAGGTCGAATTTTCAACATAAGATATGTTATGTACATACTTATACTTAACATTACTGCACACCCGGAGCAATATTAATCGCATGCCGGTCGGTGCCTTCTAGTTGTGGTTTAGGTGTACGTACGGCGGGGGTGGGGGATACAATGCGGCGTATAACGGGGATTTACTCGTATTTAACAATTCAGAGAGTGTGCAAGTGGGGAGAAAATGATGCACTAGGACGCGAGAGACTCGTGGAAGGTGGTAAGGTACTACAGGCGTGCAACAGATGTTCACAGCCCAACACGATGACGGAATCAGAAATTCAGCGAGGCAAACAGGTATGTCGGAATAAGCAACTTAATGCTTGAATGCAAAGGTCGGGGAACGGAGAACAGCTAGTAATAGCTCCTGAGAATCATGCATAGAACAGCCTGGAGAGGAATAGTCGCCACGTAGCCCACTCTAGAGAGCACAAGCAACGTGATGTTGGCAGGCCGCGTCAAGACCGGGTATTTCGCTGCTTCTTCCTCCGGGTGGGTTGGAGGTGTATCGAGAACGCAGACGGGAACGAGCGCATTCAGTGCTTAGCTGGCAGGGAGTGTGAGGACGGGGTTGGAGATGGGGAATGCCACGAGCTCCGCTGTGGGCGCCGGTCCGGGAACATCCATCCTGGGATGACCTTGGTAAGCAGCGAAGGGTCGTGAATACCAGGTTCCCGCCCCTGGATCCGATGCTGCTTCATGGCTTTCTGGAACCGATCTTGGGATCCATGGGATTCCACGCTTCGTCATCCACGGCTCCCACTCGTATAAAGTTAGTGTTGAGTCAAGTAGCGCCGTCAAAACGACCTCCTCTTCCTCATGAACAACTCAACTCTTTGAAGAGGCCGGGCGGGCCCCGCGCACCGCGGCCATCGGCCAGGCCTGTTATGCATGCTATCAGGACGAGGGGCCCGACGTAAGACCTCAGAGGTGTGGTACTTGCCGGAGTGTAAATGATTGTGGGGAAGGTGTGTATCACACAGAATCTCGCGTCTCGCAAACTGGACTGACGCGTCCAAAATTTAAATCATTGACAGACCAAAAGGTTCAGCTAATTTTCTATGATAGGCTCTCTCTGGATGGCTCATTGTCAATGCGTCCTGTTATGCTGATTGGAAGACACACAAGGCGATCTGCAAGAGACTTCAGAGCTTCGGGAACGACGTAACAACAAAAAAGGCACTACTTGAAGAATTATCTGATCAGCCTGCGAATAAGGTCTCTGAGGTGGACGCAGTCGTTGAACGCGTATCGTTCGGGGTCTTGGATTACCTTCAAGTTGCGGCCATGCTCAAACGACCGCTTACTTCCGCTGAATGAAACCTGATCGAGCTCGAACCATACTGGACGGGATGGTGAGATCGTTTTCCTTGTACGTACTCCTTAGGCTCACGATTCGGTTTTCAGCGTCCGTTCTAACCAACCCACGCGAATGAAGGTTAAGGCTAAAGGATCACCATCTGCGAAAATGCTCCTACCCTGCAACAACTGCAGTATGGCTTTCTATTACTCCGTCGAGCACAAGCGCGCAATAGCCTCTCAACACGCCGAGGAGACCGAAGACGGACACGGCGGTTTGATGCAATGCGAGACCGATCAGGGGATCCGCTCAGACATTGGATTCTGACGATTCTTGTGATTATTTGTCCTTCCTAGTAACTTATAATAACATACTAATTGGGTATAGATCATCGGCGCGTCTTTCCGAGTGGCCAACTACGCCATCACCTTTGATGAGATCCTGCACTCGGCTCCAGAGGTAAAGAAACTCGAGGTACATTTGTCTCTGCCACACTTACACTTCGGAGTCCTCATCCTCATTCTGAACAGATCCTCTTCTGCGGCACGCAGTTTTCTGATCAGAAATTTGACGTGCGTCCTTGTCCGTAAGTGCCCTGTTGTTTGTTGCCTTCATAGCCCAAGTATTTAAATGATTCTCCCATAGCGCTTGCGATTTGCGTGGGCTTACCACCACCGTTCATGTAGCCGCAAAGTAAATATTTCTACTTCTTCAACGAATCAAAGACTAACATGTTTTCCTAGAAACTTCAAGGATTACGCGGTCGAGCTGGGACCAAGCTATGTATATCGCACCCGATCTCGCGATTGGCTTCAACTCCTCCTTCGCCAGCGATTATAACACCACGAGTACCTGGAAGAAAATTGTCTCGCTCCTGATCAAGAAGAAAGAAGAAAGTAACGTCAGCGTTTACAGTACGTCCAAATGACATTTCTCGCCCTACAGTCGAGTCATATATCCATTCTTTCAGCTAATCGACAAGTATGATGAGTGCGAAGCTCTACGCCGACACCGAGAGGAATATGTAGGGGAGTGCCTTGCTGATACCAGAGCCTAATATAGTATCTGGCTTTCGTGCTGTCAATGGCTGGTTCGGGGGAGCTTCTCGGGGGAGGTGGTGCAATTTCTTGGTGAAATGTTATTCCAGCGAAGTTCACGTTATGCTTCCGGCTCAAATCGACACCGAGCTGGCCGGAACACCATACCCGCGCGTTGCTTCCCTAAGGGTGATTATGGAGCAACATCACATGTCCCAGCTGCCTGACCACCATGCCGTGCAAGATTATTTCCTGGAACGTTTTCGCATTTTACATGAGACCTGGGCATCGCAAATTGGGGAGTCCAGTTCTGGCGACTTCGGCACGACAGCGACTTAATTTGTTACTTACAATTGAAATGCCACAACACACAACATAAAATCAATGTCTATGTCCTTCGTGTCCGTAACTGAGCATGACTGAGCTCCCGCCGGATTTCATCCACCCAACGTCGTAAGTGTCTGCTCGATTCTTAGTCTTGCCCTAAGCTTCCTGCGCAACTATGGTGGTTGTCATGCTTGTGTTATCATCCCCATCCTCATCCTGTCCTTGATTTTGTGTTTCCTGGAGAAGATCATCATGCGCCAGAACACTATGTGAGCCAGAAACTGGAAGTTTGTGTTGGACCATCAAATCGCTCTGCCGGATATGGTAGGACAAGCCTCGAAACGGCTCGGCTGTGTGGTCAATGAGCACCTTATGCTTCGATTGGATAACACAACTTACCACGAGTCGGGCCACTACGACGCATAACAGCTCCCATTATTCGTTGAAGTACCGTACGAGGACCTACGGAGGCACTGTCCGTGGACATAATGCAGTGTGCTTCGATGCTATTACGATCTCTTGCTTGATGAAAGGTCCCCAGGGGAATCAAGCTTTTATGCTGGGTCATGTCTTCAAGAGGAGTATCATCCGTTGGATACGGATTGACCGGATGTATATCAGTAGTATACGAGCGGCCGTCGAGGAACCTACCTTGTTCGATACTTCCCACTTTAGCAAACTTTGCCTGCCTCTTCATGCGCACGAAGAGTATCAACACCAGAAGAGCTGCAGAAACTCCTGCATCCCTGCACTTGAAAGTCTGTGTGTCGTAATAGAGACTGAGGCAGGAGTTACAGTCACAGTAGGATTCGAACCACCAGCAGAGGGAGAGCTGATGCTTCCAGGCGCAATTGCCGTGTCGTTAGCCTGTGACTCCAGTGTGCTCCTAGATGGCGTGTAGATGATATATTCCAGTGTAAATAGCACGGCAACATCATCGGTCCCTGACATTTTGTAATGACGACGCGGGTATTCTGTGCGGTGATCGAAATATTATTGACGGAGGAGCTCAATAAAATTCTAGGAGAGTGAGTAAGTCAAGGGCAGCTGCATCAAGAATTTGAGAGAAGCCTTGAGAATAAAAAACCTGCTTTCCGAGTCCCGGTGATCCACACGCGCGATATCAATCGACGAAGAAATTGAATTGATTATATATTCATAGGTGTAAGATATGTTGACGTGGGCCAAAACAATACGGTACGTAGTAGTACAGGGAATGCAGGGGGTGTAGGGCGCCGAAACGTGAAAGCAAACATAAGAAAGCGATGGGTGCTATTCAGGCAAGAGCAAAAGCAGAGGAATCGAGCGACATATCGGAGATCGCCTTTGTCCGTACAGATTCGCCGTGCATGCGCTTGAGCCGACGTCCACCAGGTGCCTTCTCAACGAGATCCATTTTGGAATCGTCAGCCACGAATGAACCTACCATCGTCGGGGATCCTTGATCGGTGTCCAAGCCGCCATCCAGGAGTATGCTGTCTAGTTCTTCTTTGTGCGCAGCATCATTGGGAACTAGCTGCGGGCCTGGAGGTGTCAGCCCTGGCAGCAGGTTTGCAACCCAATAGCGCATCCGGGACTCGAACACAGAATCTGTCTCGTCGATGGAAAATTCATCGTCATCGTCATCGTCATCTGTGTCCTCTCCATACTCGTTCTCCGGAATGTGGGTGATGGAGTCAGCTGGTCCTAACCCAACCTCATCGTCATCCCAGATATCCGCAGGATCCTCAGGAAGAAAGACGAAGGCCCCTGGGCGCTTGGCTTGTGCCGAACGTTTGGCACCGAGTTCTACCACACCAGCTCCGCTCAGATCAAGATCCGCTCCAGAGTCTCTCAAAAATTTTGGTGGGACCTTTCGCGTCATCCACATTTTGAACAACCCCCGGGTATACATATCGGCCAACCGGTACTCGTCATAGAAGGGTTCATAACATTCGTGGGATGAAAGAGGTTCGCGTGTCTCCTCGTACTTTCTGAGTTTTGCTACAGTGTTAAAAACGACGTAATGCGGTTGAACACGGAGGCGAAGTATTGGCATTGTCGTATAGGGGTAAAGGTGCTCCTGTGGGGGGGCGAGACGCGTGATAGGGCAATCCATTCCAGGTAAGGGCACCAAAACGTATTCGAACAGGTCCATGCCTTTGTAAGCAGTCTGCAAAATCTTTTATATTACTTCATCGGATGAAAATTGTTGCATACCTCAATTGGGTTCTCAACCGTGAAGTCGGTGTTGAGAAGATGCATCAATAGGTCGACGTCTAGCGGAAATAGAGCCCATAGGTCCGACTCGAATGAACGACAAAGATCGATTGACACTGGAATTTGAAAGATATATGAAGACAAATCATGTAGGCAAAACGGCGGTTGCTTACAGGTCATGGTGTTAGCCTCAGTGGGCGGGTCAAGGGTTCCGTACCTACATCCCCACGCATATTCGATCTTCATGATCTAGCAAGTATGTGTGAGCTTGGCGGACGGCCTGAAAAAAGCCACACTCACAGTGCCTTCGTCCAACAGTATTGGGCATAGCAGCTGGCATGCTTTCAAGGTGTCAGAAGACTCCAGTGTGACCATACATTCGTTACGCATCCCCGCCGGTGAGCAATGAGAGTCAAGTGAATCAATTTTGGCATTGGACGCCAAACTTGTGGATGTAGAGAGTTTGGTACACGGAGAGATCTGGGCAGTGTCGTAACAGGAGATATCCTGACTAGGGCGAGCTTCTCCCTCCAGACGGCTAGACATTAGCCACACGTGTTCAGAACGATAGGAAATATGTAGTGTGAGGTTCAAAGCGTTGCTCGAAACGTCCGATGTTGTCACTGGTCACTCAAGCCCAGTGAAAAGTCCGTCGAGCGAATACAAGCCAAAATGAGCCGAATCGGAGTGAATCGAGAGGAATCGAGCCGAAAAGATATCCCAATCTTATCCCAATCTGATTTTGACCTTTTTGACGTCACTGATCTTCCCGACCCGCTCTCCTTGACTTGTTCATGGCAATTCAAGTCAACTGACTTGTCCAATTTGTGCTAAAGACATTTGCTCAAGTAAAGGTGTCCACTGGATGGACTGAACTTGTCTGTTCCTTGTCTTTGGCCTCGTCCTGACAATATCTGCGTGATTAGATAATGTGAGCTTATATATAAGCTTCGTCGATGCACTTCTCTTCTTCCCG
>JABCKT010006800.1:0-17591 GCA_018858115.1 Tephrocybe rancida | reverse complement strand
TATACCTACCCTGCCAACCTCGCTAGGTAATTTACCTACTTTTATCCCTGGCCAGAGTTTTATCCGCAACACTAACCTGAGGAGGTGTCCCCTATACGATGTGTTAGTTCAGTTGGTATATATGCAGAATCTATGCTTATGATACGTTCCTTGAGCGCTCAGATCAAACCCTGACCCTCCATTTTTTATACGGACCAAAATCAGACGTCCTGAAAACCCATTTTTTACCCGAAACCTACCACCAGGCATTTCACTCAGTTTTTGGCGATTCTTATCCGGACAGACCTGTTGGATTGACTCAAAAATTGCCCAAAATTTACCCGGACCAGGATCAGGTACCTCAGGTGGTTTTCGGGGGTCCTCTGCCGCATCGGCATCCTGATCAGGGTGGACTGAGTAACCGATAAGTAACCGGCGGAGCATTTGAGAGTCATGGAGTCTGCGACTTATGCCAAACGTCGACGGCTCATACTAATTGGTACCCTTTCATGGTTTCTGCTAATAGCTTGAATCTTGATGTTGTTGAGATGATCTGCTCGTATCTGAGCCAGAGCGATCTCGCCGCAGTTACGCTGGTCAACAGATTCTTCCTGACTGGAGCAATTCCTACCCTCTACAGAAGTCTTCCTTTCCGTGTGCGCCATGCAAAGCGTTATCCCAGCGTGAGTAGAACATGCGGCACGTCTATTAACACATATTGACGCGTATAGGCAACTCCATAGGTTTCTAGTTCCTTTGCAACGATCTTGGCGCATCCAGATATAGCAGCTCATGTTCGCAGCATAGGTATGTGCATTGGTTTCTTAGTAGAAGGCATTTGTTGAATTTTGTTCAAACGTTCAGATATCCACAACATTCCTAGTTTGTGCAGAAAGGCAAACCCAGACTTCGTTCGTGACTTCACAGACGCCCTGAAACTCTGCAACAACCTCCGATCGTTTGTGTATACACCGACAAGCCTGCTGGCCATTAGTGCGGTTCTCCCGATGCTGGATGGAAAGCAGCACCTCAGGAACATCCGGATAAGTGCAAAACTTGCGGCGAGCCAGGCTGCTACTCTTGTGAAGTTTAACCAGGTGGAAAGGTTGGAGTTGGACCACGCGTCTTGGGGTGTTCTGGATACTCTACCGCGATGGGCTGAAAGGATCAAGAAGACCTTGACGACCTTGACGCTATTTGTGAGCTCGGCCCTTTCTCTCCGTTCGTTCGTTATGCTCATTTTGGGCTTCAGTCGTCAATGGATCTGAATTATCAATTGCTGGAGATGGTATTAAAGCAACTTCCCCAACTGCAGGGTCTGCATGTTCTCTGCCCAGGTATCGACCACACCAAAATGCTGAAGCTAGTCATGCACACCCCTCGTCTCGAAAGTCTTGCTTTCACGGTGACAGTAAGCCGAAGCGGTTCATCAGAAGTCCTGCGCTGACATATCCTCCTCGTGCAGGAATTAGCACAAGCCCCCGATCTTCCCACTCCAGCTCCTACACTTTCCATGCTTCGTCATCTCGCACTGGACGTACGGCTAGGCTTCACCGCAGACCCCGGTACTCCAACTACAATTCTTGCTGTTCTCACGATACTCCGAGCGGGGTTCGCTACTCTGACATCCGTGGCCCTAAAGATTTTCGAAATTACTCTCGAAGCTGGTCATGCCGTTATGGTGAAGCTTATCAAAGATCATGCTGGAAGCCTTGAGCGACTTTGTCTCGCCAGCTCAGCCCTGGAGATGCGCAGCATCGTAGAGATTTCTCAAAAGTGTCGTAAACTAGGGGTATTGAGCATGCCACTGCCTATGAAGGAGATTGTGGGTCTCTAGTTCGAACATGCTGCGCAGTGCATTGACAACTTCTAAAGCACACGTTTGGCAATGCGCTCTCATCATCTCGAAGCGTACATACGCTCATTGACGGCGACGGACACACTGCGCATGGATCACGTCCCTCGCTCAATCAAACGAATGTTGCAATGCTCATGCAGCGAGTTCCTACTCTTGTGCGCATTGTTGACGATAAACGGCTGTGGACGGTATGTCTCCTGTTCAAAGCCATCATGTGACCAATTTATCGACACTATGTGTAGGGACGACGAGATAGTGGTGGCGGATGTTTGAGGGTGGCGCTAGAGCGTAAAACAGCGGAATCAAGCGCGCAATGGTTTATGCCGCCTCAGTAGGCGTTAAAGACCACCTCAGACAGCACTGGGGGATAATTCAAACAGTTTTGAGCTGACCTTGTGAATCACGGCTCTCCAGAAAGCATCAAGGCTACTAAATAGGTAATCGAATAGCAATTCAAGCTATCGTGTCAGAATAAAGACTACCCCCCATTTCATTAGTACCCCTTCTTGAACTTTTGAGAAGCTGATATGGTTGCCCTACATCTGTCGTACAAACTTCTGTATGCCAGGCCATCCAGCTATGAATAAAAAGGCTTGTCCAGATTGATACACATGCTCTCAAGCGGATGGTCCACTTATTTTCAGTATCAGGGAATCGTGACCATGACTTCTGTATTGAATTCTTCTGACTATAGTTCCACTACGGGGTATCTTACACAGCGGCCTCTTGCAGAACCTCCTCAATGCTCTGAATAAGGAGAGCAGCAATCTTCTCGATCTCCTGCTTTGTGACGATGTACGCGGGGGAGAGCATAAGATGGTTCCCTTTCGTTCCTTCGATATTGGATCCGCCTGTCATTGCCATCACGACGAGAGAGTGCTTCATAGCACGGGCCTGCACACGCATCGCGAATGGCTCTTTACCAAAATCGAGGTTAGTTGCGTTGGTAAAGTCAAACTCGATACCCCAGAAGCCTCCACCGCCACGAATATCGAAGGTGTACGGAGCTGCCAGGGCATTAGGGCCCCTCAGGCCCGTCTCGAGTAGGGATTCTGTGGTTGTTGTCAGACTTCATTGACGGCCACAAATTTGTACATGGTACATGTTTGCGTACCTAGATAAGCACCCTGTTTGCGGACGTTTTCTAGTAGATTTTCCGACTCGATGACTTCTTGAACTGCAAGGGCTGTTGCAGTTCCGAGAGGCTGCCCCTAAACAAGCAAAGCTATGAGAAGTAACTCTCTCTTTCGCAAGGCAGATATTCATACCTGATATGTATGACCATGCTTCCATAAACCAGAACCTTTCGTAATTCCTTCGGCAACCTTCTTGGACATGAGAATAGCTCCAATAGGGGCATATCTTTTTTGTTTGTTTGTTTGAGGTTAACGAGAGATTAAAAGTCGAAGCCAATACACACCCTCCTCCCAATCCTTTAGCAACAGCTTGGATGTCGGGCTGATAGTTCGTTAAGGAACGTTACAGGACATGGGAGAAAGATCGACATACTGCCTCGTTGTCTCCAAATGATTCCCAAGCGTGAAGAGTTCCCATGCCTGTGAGGATTCTAAGTCTTCAGAGCTCCAATGCATCGACATGTTACGTACGACCCATCCCGCTCATGACCTACAAAATCGGACCGGTTATTGCATTTAGAGTTTGAGTGTAAGAAAAACTAACCTCATCAAGAATGAATAGCGCGCCATACTTGTCGCAAACAGACTTCATGGCTTTCAAGAGGTCAGGGATATGATTATATTAATCGGTTGCGGACGGACCTTTGAAGTAGCCCTTCGGAGCTGGTACAACACCAGTCGTGGCGCCTACAACAGTCTCGGCGACAACTAGAGAGGCAGGAGTCAAACACAAGTCACTAGCCGTCGTGGCCGAACGACTCACACCCAATAACAGTATCTGGGCCAAGTGCCACAAATTTGTCTTCGAGTTCCTGTCGCAGGCGTTCTACATATTGCTCCACTGACTCGTCGGGCTTCTGGAAGCGTTTCGCATACGCTGGGGAGACATGATGAAAATGTGTCGTGTCCAAAAAGTCTACATATGCGGCGCGACGCGTCGGGTGATGAGCCAAGGAAAGCGTCGATAATGAGTTGCCGTGGAACGAAAGTTGGCGCGCAATATAATTGACGCGCTTCGGCTGTCCAATGTCGGCATAGTACTTTCAAATTCGTCAGATCGCAGATCTAGACATGGGACCGTGGCACGCACTTGTTTGCCTAGCTTGATGACACTCTCCATAGCCTCAGTGCCTGGTACGAGAAGAGGTCAGTCAACCTGCTGCTAATTTCGCAAGGGGGTATATACCTCCACAAACGAATCCGCACATCTCGAAAGCTCCCTTGCTCGTGGCGATCAGCTTGTTGGCCAATGCTTCTGCAGGTTGATTGGAAAGCTGCATGTTATAAACATCTATTGGAATGGGCGATGGACATGCTTGAACAGGGATCAGGCCTACTTGGACGTACAAGAAACTTTATCAATCTGATCCTTCATCGCTTGTAGAACCTTGGGATGGCTATTGCCTAGGCAGGCGACGGCGGCGCCTCCGACAGCGTCGAGGAGCCGTCTGCCATCCTCGAGATTGATGTACATGCCCTCCGCGCTCTTGGCCACTGGCGGCGTCCATGGAGTCCTGTGGAGGATAGCAGTTGGTCGGGCAGCCTCTACATCAGATGGAGCGGGCGTCCTCCGCAAAACCCCTAGGCGACGCTCAGCAAACCGCCCCACTTTTCTAGTGAATCCTCGGGTGCCTGCTTGGAACATATTTTGATTGGTCGATGAAGGTATACCTTGATGAGAACCTAATGAGAATTCAACTAAACCCCAGGGAGGACGACTGAAGGCGACTCTTACAGCGTTTTGAGAACGCTCCAAGAACGGCCTCAAAAAAATAGACGATGATGGGTGATGTAGTGTTCGTTGAGCTGGGCTGGGAGGAAACTAGTGTTGCGGTGATAAGGACGGCTCCAAACCACCCCAGACGCCAGTGCCCCAAACACAAGTTCTTTTAAGTCCGTGGCTGAAAATGGTGACTCATGATCCATTTACCATATAATCAGTTCCCATGGGGTGCCCAGGTATTGATATTAAGGGATAGGACCCATGTTCCGGATTGCGTGTCGGAGACAGGGAGATAGCGCAACCGACATGCGGTATAAGGGAAGAATGTGATATGGAGAAGTTTCATTTGGAAGTACGCGTCGGAGGAAAGCCAGATATGTATTCAAATCACGTTAGTTGTGATCACTCTGATTTGTACCGTAACCTTCATGCCCTCGTCCAAAAGGAAACTTCAATCTGCCACTCTGCACGACTTCTTTAACACAGGCGGAGGATCTCCTGTTAGTTTTAAAGGGAAGAGGGTGGCTACGAAGCGTACACCTTGTGTAGCTCCAGAGAACGTTATTGTCATCGACGATTCGGATAGCGAACCCGAAGTGGTTCAAGCCATCCAGTCGAAGAAAAGACATCGACGAAGTTGCAGTTCTGGAGAGGTTGAGTTCGTCGACAAACCTGGGCCGAACCCTGCGCCAGCCACCGTCACAAAATGCACTTCTGAAAAGGCACAAGCAGCCATTCCAAGGGGTCTCAAGAAGCAAAACTCTTCTGCACTAGATCAGCTTTTGGACACCCCAGTCAGGGAGAATGAATCATCCGCACCTATTTTTGGGACGCCCTTCCTCCTCCTTCCGAGTCAGAACTCTCGTTCTCTCGAGGCCGGTACCCCTGCGGAAACAGTTCCGAATCTATTACCTTTTGGTCGACCAACCCTACTATTGGGAAATGACCATGCGTCCGGATCTTCAAAACAAGGCGCTTCCTCCTCAGGTGCAGCCATATCTAATACCGAAGATCTTTCTAAGACTCCAGATGAACCTGAACAAATGATGGAATTTGACTTCCCTGCCGATGCCGACGATGACTGGGGCATGGGTGACGATGAAACGGCGTTTGCACGCGCAGCTGATGAAGAAGAGGAAGATGTTGAAGACATTTCTGGCATATCCCTACTACCCGAAGGCGATGGTGTCATGCAATGTCCGTCTTGTGATATGCTTTTGGATGGGTTATCGCATCTCGTACGCGTCTGAATAGTCCCATTTTACCCATGCACTAAACTTAAGCTCCAGGAACTAGCAATGCATGTCAATGACTGTTTGGATTCTGTGGGAGGCTTGGAACAGAAGGCTTCTGCCTTAACTAAAAGCAATAGTAGCCTAGAAACCAAACCTTTACAGCCGCTCTTATCCCTCATCCCACCAACAATTCACGGACCAGTACCGTCAACGAGCACTGACGGGAGGGCAAAACCTTCTTCCTCAAGTGGCAACGCATTCTCCGTCCTGATGTCATCGCACCAGGAAAATGAAGCCTGGAAAGAAGCAACAGTGGCCGAGAAACGGGACTTCCGTCCTAACAAAAGTAATGGTGGGCGACGCAAAGCTCCGTTTTACAAAGTTCTCCAAGGCATGCCCATTGCCGTCGATGCATTCCGTTACGGCACGATACCAGGCATCAATGCATACTTTCTGACGTATGTGATAAACCTCTCAATCAGATCGTTCTGTTTACATTCTTCCAGGCATGCGCACTCAGACCATTATACGAACCTGGCATCTAATTGGAAAAGCGGCCCCATCTATTGCTCCGAAGGCACAGCGAACCTCATTATCCACATGCTCTCAGTCGACCGGAAGTGGGTGCACCCTCTTCCGTATGACGTGCCGACAGAGATCCCAAACACGGGTGGGGTTCGTGTGACTCTTATCGAAGCAAACCATTGTCCAGGATCGTGTCTATTCTTTTATGAGGGTTGCCAGACCATCAACGCAGGAGACAGTACATTCAAGTCACCATTCGTTGGCTCGACCAAAATATTCCGATACCTTCACTGCGGCGATTTTCGCGCGTCTCCCCGACATGTCCTCCACCCAGCGGTCAAAGGCAAACGGATAGATCACGTTTATCTGGACACTACTTATCTGGACCCCAAGGTAAGGTTAGTCGGTGAGGCTCCTCGAACTAATGTTCACTCGTTCTGCATCAGTATACATTTCCGCCACAACCTTTGGTCATCTCTGCTTGTGCGGAACTTGCCCGAAGGCTCGTTGCGGGTGAACCCCTTGAGCATACTTCTACCGCAATAGATAATTGGGCAACTTCATCCAATGCAGGGAAGCAACAAAAGTCCGAAAAAATGCTGGTTGTCGTTGGGTGAGAGGCTCGCCTTACCTCACCTGTCCAGTTCTTGAGTTCTCTCCAGAACGTATTCCATTGGAAAAGAACGTATTGTCAAAGGTCGGTCTCAGACCATTTCTAGTGTTAGTTTTATCTCATCTGAGTTCCAGCGATTGCCCATGCTTTGAACTCCAAAGTGTACTGCGATGTCCGTAAAGCAGCTATACTTCGATGTCAGGCTGATGCGGAACTCGATGCGCTGTTAACATCCGATCCTCTTGAAGCCACCGTCCATCTAGTTCCATTGGGAACTATAACATCTGATAAGTTGAAGGTGTATGTCGAGCGTTTCAAGGGCAAGTTCAGCAAGGCAGCAGGTTTCAGACCCACAGGGTGGACGTGAGTACCATTCTATTCTATTGCCTTCGACAAGTTCATTGACGGGATGACTTCTAGGTTCACTCAACCTGCAGGAACGAATATGTTGCCCACCGTCTCCTCCATAATATCGCGCCCTCATAGAGGCTTCAATCACACTAATCTACGGCCTGCACGAAATTCCACGTCGACCTTGCAATTATTCCCCGTTCCGTATTCTGAACACTCATCCTTCTTCGAGTTGACCTGCTTCGCAATGTCTTTCGATTGGGGGAAGATGATTGCCACCGTGAATGTGGGCAGTGAAAGTTCACGCGGCAAAATGGCAAAGTGGGTTGCGAGATGGGAGGCAGAGCGAAAGAAAAGGGGCAAGGATGCAATCATTCCACATAGAAACATAGAGTATTGGTGAATCCTGAATTCGAGCTCTGGTTTCGAAATATACTTGTCGTACGAGGTCTACCAGTCATCCAAGGGATAACTTGCAATGGTAGAATACTAAAAAGTCGTGTCAAGTATAAAAGGACATGCCTTGAGCATGAACAACTTGTAATAAGACTTCCGTAGAAAAATGACCGACAGACTTCCGCATGCTGAATTTTTAGGGCATAAATGGACGGCATACAAAGCATGTCATAATGCAAAAGGAAAGGAGAAGGCGATGCAAAAAGTAGTTGTTCTACTGGTCAGCGGCCTTCTGTTTTCTCCTGACATCCCTCTCCTCAGAAATCGTGAGCTTGGTACCCTTGCCCTTGGGCAACGATATCCAGGGCTTGATTCCCTCACCGATGACGAAGATATTGGTCACACTGAGTTCCAGTCAATTTTGTGGAAATTTATAGATGAACTTAGGAACATACCGGGTGGCGAATGTCCTCTCAAGAGAGTCCTTGACGTGAACGATATCGAAACCACCAACGTGCTTCTCCCGGTGCACGATGACACCCGCCCTGCCCATGTTGCGTCCACCGGTGATCATGACAATGTTGCCGGTGTCGAACTTGACGTAGTCGACGATCTTGCCCTGCTCGAGATCAAACTTGACGGTATCGTTGACTTGGATGAGAGGATCGGGGTAGCGGATGGTGCGGCCGTCGTGGGTGACGATATGGGGGACACCACGGGCACCAATAGCCACACGGCGAACCTTGAGGAGCTTGTAGGTGGCTTCCTCGGGGGTGATGCGGTGGATGGTGAAACGGCCCTTGACGTCGTAGAGGAGACGGAAGTGCTCGCCAGACTTCTCGATGGAGATGACATCTTGAAATTCCTGATTAGGAAAATCACTTTGAGGGACTGGAATTCTGCACTCACCCATGAAACCAGCAGGGAAGGTCTCGTCGGTGCGGACTTTGTTGTCGATTTTGATGAGGCGCTGCTTCACGATGGAAGTAACTTCGCGGCCATTCAAAGCATACTTCAGCCTGTTACGGAGGAAGATGGTGAGGGGAAGGGATTCGCGGAGCTTGTGGGGACCGGGGGAGGGACGGGGAGCCTAATAATTGAGCAAATTTTAGCGTTCGAACACGGGTCGGTATTTGTGGTGTTGACATACGTAGGTACCGCTCAGCTTGTCCAGCATCCATGACGAGGGTGCGGCGAGACGCTTCAAGTGCTTTTTGGGTCCTCGAGCCTGTAATAAAGCAATCGGTCAGTTCATACGCATGTTTCGAGATTCGAGTCCCAAGGTCATCCATCTGTTGAACATCCCATCCAGCCAAACGAACGCGCCAAAGCCAACAAAGCCGTGTGGGATGGACTCCTGGGGACTCTCTGAGGAGATTGTACGGACCATATTGCGATGAAGGGTGCTTGAGGGATCTTGAGGATGTCGGTAGGCCCGTTGACGAGAGACTTTTGTTTCGCTACCACAACAAGCAACGTGTGAATTTGGTGACTTGTCACTCGTAACACTGGTCACATAAAAGTAACATTTATTTTGGCGCTTGTTCGTGTCTGGCGTTCAACGCGAAATTTCCAAATCGCGTTTTATTTTGAATTCACTCATTTCCTTTGCTACACATCATCACTACCCGTAAGGCACTGAGATCCTCCATTTTCGTGAGTGTCCGATGGACCAACAACCTACCAAGCATGGAGCTTGATAATGTGTGAGTCCTGAACTTACAGCGACGCCAACGACATTGACTCAAGTATCGAATTAGACTTGAAAAACAATGCGGCAAGGTTACAATCTTCAATGGGGACGTTTACTATTCTCCAAATTGTTCTCGCTCAATTATCTTACCTCGTCAGGATGCTGTGGAAACAGCATTCGACCCCGATGACGCGCGCCTAGAGCTCTACACCGAACTTCGTTGGTGGAACCCTACCCAAGGCTGGACCGCATTCATCCCTCATCGACCCTCATATACTGGCCCCATCTTTGATCGCCTCCCGAATTTCTCTAGATGCCTTGGCATTCATAGATTCAGCGGGAACAAGAGGTTATGCACTGAGCGAGATCGACCAGCAGCGTTGGGCTCGCCTCGAAGCAAACCTCATAGAAGCGGTAGCCGTCATCTCAAAAGAATGTGGTATATCTGTGTCCTATCCCATTCTACCACAAGATTTTGGCTATACCAATGTGTTCATGAGCCACGAGTGTGCTCTGGCACAAATATATCAGTCTCGTGATTGCTTTTCTATCTGGATTGAATTGTTGTCCTACCTCGTCGCAGAGGTGGACACCCCCCCCGGAGGCACGGGATAAATGGGTCAATTTTCTTCGAGGAGCACAACTATGAACAGACGTGGATTGATGCAATGCTTGCTTCCAGCATCTGTGACTTTTCTGCCAGCACTTCTCGGATAGGTGTCTTCATTGAGCCTGCTGGTCACTCTGATGCCTCAAACCCGTCCGTCGACTGGTGCTGCAGACTCAACGTGCCTGTGTGGTACCGATTTGGCAAAGAACAACTAGATCCAACTTGTCAACGTTGGGCCCCACTGCCGCATCAGCTGCAAGCAGTGGCGTCTGTTATGATTGTAGCACCTTCGTATACCAGTCCAGCAATAGCATCTGGCGATCCAAGCCTTCGGAATGATGAAGCGGAGCCCGCTTATATGGCTTTCTTCGCTGCACGGGAACGCCGGAATGCAACGCGACATATTATCGAAACTCCAGCAGAGCGTGCCACTCGCCTCTCTCGAGAACGACAGCCGCCCAGTAGCGCCAAAGTCTTCCGATGGATTCATGAATCCTTGCGGTGGGTGCGACTTCCAGTCTTCCACAACAAGGACCGTGCTCTACGCGACTATCTGAGCACACTGTATTTACGATCCTATTTCGAACGAATTGGACTGTTGTGAACGATTCGGTGCTGAAACCAATAAAGCATCGATCGAAGAGACTCCCGACATTAATCAGCAAGTCATACTTAGCTTACCACCATCGAGAACCCTCACGCCTCCCCCTGTGCCGACTCCACTTCGTGAGGCGCAAATGGTCGAGATTCCACGATTTAGTCCGATCACTGAAGTTGGCGACACCGACACAGCTTCAGACAGCGATCTTTGGCAGCAGGAGCTTCTGGAGACCCTCTACCTACATTATGGATATACTCCCCCTCTTCCCCTTCCTACTACCGCTCCTTCGGTGCCCATTGCTGAAGCAGAGGCTAAAAAGCTTGTCCGTCTGGTGGGCATGTTATAGCGTCTGTCTGAAGATCATATCTATTCATGTCCCGTGGTGGGACTTGTGAGAGAACACCTCGACACCCTCGTGGCAGGCAAACAACCAAACGCCGACGAATGCGACCTGAATGCGCGGAATCGAGCCTTCCTGGCCTCCTCTCGTCGATTCCGATATATATGCATCCTTCACACAGATCTAGGCGATGCAAAAGTTCAAGTACTCTATATGTTTGACTTTGAATCAGAGTCTCGAGTCCCCTGGAAGTTGACAATGACGTGTGCAGCGGATGCACTCCTTGTATGTCGACTCGATCCTCGACTCAGCGAGTATGACATAGCCCGTTACCTACTAGAACGCCGAATCCCTTTCCATACTCTACAGGCGTATCAAAGCATTATCCATGGTGACGGTGATGAGCCACCCCCCTCGGTGTTTCTGCCCATCAGGCCCCCCTTGCCTCAGTTTTTTCAACAAGATTACGATGCCTACGCTAGAAGCCGCGGGGTTATCATGAGACTCCCTCGTTCATGCGCGGCATTGCTCATGGGCGGTTACCCCTGGCGACTGTGCTTGCCGTTCCTCAGCTTCGAGTCCGTCCTTCAAGGTCCAACACTGCGCTCTAACCCAGCACCCGACTCAGTCTTCAAGGCCCGCGAGCCGAAAACTGGCACCATTTTCGTCGACGACAAGCTTACGGACATAGAGACAAGACTCCTATCTGGCACAAATGCCTATTTTACTGGTGAGTGTTGTCTCGAGGATATCAATGGACTGTGTAATAAGTTTTGTGTACCTTTAGGCAAGGGGGTGCAGATGGCGGATCGGTCTTGGTACCCTTCTGTTCGGGCCTTTGCCATGGGAGAGGACTTCGGCCGCTGGGCAAAGTACAAGGAACATTACTTCAACACACGTGCGATCATACAGCAGGCCCATTGACTAGAGAAGAATGGAGGAATCGCATGCATGAGCCGAAGCAGCTAAAGGAAAACACTGAAAAGATATCATCTTGCAGTATCATTCACTCAACTAGAATGAAAGTAATGTTGAGACGTCACATAAATTGTGTATTTTCATTTAGTGAACGTCATTACATCGAAATCGGGCGCTTATCGGCCTTGTCAGCCCATGCGAGACCTCCTGCAGAAACACATCTGAAGGCTCTACGAATTGTGGCATGTGGCGCAGTGATAAAAATTGTATCGTTCAAGGTTCAATCATTTTATTACGTAGCGTCGTGCTGGAGAAGTTTTGAAACATTTCGAAGCAGTCTCCCTGGTTCATATGGTGGAAGCCCATGTCAAGACATAAAAGCCTGTATTGATCTCGATGTCGCGCTTTTGGTTTAGGAGGAGATATCGGTCACATAGGACTATTCTATGTGTTGATACGTACTTGGCTGGGCATCTTATGCCACGCTACATTAGTAAAATGGTGAGTTGGGGGTCCTCTGAAAGGAGGCGTAGGATTCGGAGAGTGGTTGAACGGCGAACGCCAGTGGCGTCGCCTCCAGGCGTACAATCAAATTCTGTTTCACCCAGCAGCCAATCTGAGCTTTATTCCAGAATTGCGCAAAGAAGTGGGGACAGTAATAAGCGACGAAGGATATTCTAAGATTTCCTTGCACAAGATGGTAAAACTTGACAGTTTCATCAAAGAATCGCAAAGACTTGCAGGAAATGGGGTTGGTGAGTTTTCGACGAGGACATTCAATGTGACTCCAGCTCACATACTATGTATAGTCGCTATGCAGTGAGAAGTTCTCAAATATTTTACAGTCTCCAACCCAACGATGATCCCTAAAGGAAACACTATTGCTGTTGCCAACTTTGCGATCCACCACGACGAGGTATGCCACTCACTAGGTCTATTCCATGCTTAACAGCGACTCAAATACTATCTCAACAAGAGAACTACTCTGATTCTTCGATATTCGACGGTTTCAGATTTTCAAAGGTCAGAAAACAACAGGCCAACAGCAGGCCGAAGGATTTAGCAAACACCAAATAGTTGCTTTGGCTAACCATTATATCGTTTTTGGATACGGTAAACACGCATGGTCAGTACATTAGAGCTCTCTTAACGTCGTCATTAAAAACACTCTTTATCCCTGGCCGATTTTCGCTGTGGATGAGCTCAAAGCCTTACTCGCACTGGTACATACCTTGCTCAATTTCGACGTTTCAATCGAGGGAAATGGCACCCGTCCTGGAAATTTCTGGTTCGGATTGCCACTCATGCCAGACCCCAAGGCGTCAGTCTTGTTCAGGAAGAGGCGATTTTAAAGCCCTCGACTCTACGGTTTTGCACCTTGTACTAAACCTGTTATTTACTCTTGATTTGACCACATTTAGCGATTTGAACAGAGGACATTCAACGGAGTACCATATGTTGGAGATATCGAGGTCAACCCGACATAGCCGTCTGCGAGACGGACCGAGAACAAGTTATATGAATCCGCAGGTAGTGGTTTCAAGAATTTATTTCTTACCGCACAGAGTCCCCATCGGGATCCGTGCCATTAATATACATGACTGATTGCATCCGATCACCTCAGTCTATTCTTACGAGACTAAGGTGTGTATTCTATTCTAACCTTACTTACTGTGTCCTGACTTATTGCCGTAGCTTGAGCTATTTATAGAGGTATAATAATATAGTCTATTTTTACGAGATTGAGCTTGACCTATTCATATAGATCTCTGTCAACTAAAGGCTGCGCCGTAAACCGTTCCAATACCAGAGTAGGGGATGTCAAGGCCATTGAGTACCATATATGACTATGTTTCGGTTTCCAGCCTTGCATGGACCTCGCCTCGATTGAGTTGCACGGCAACTTGATGGCTTCCATCGTAAATGGACAAGAACAAACTCGACGCCACTTCAAGTTGTAAATTTGATGGATATTCCGGGCCCCGGCTCCTTGTTCGGGCCGGAAACACACCTTTTTCCACCACCCGTATCCGCCTCATTGCAACTTCAATCTGCCAGGATACTGGACCATTCGATTATGAGCTATACTAGCTATTATTGAAATTCTCAGAAAATTCTCAGATTCGAAGTACCTGGGTGTTGGAATATCGAGGGCGCCGCCACAAATCACGAGGTTCGTTCACTGTTAACTCCATTGCTGTGTCCATTCTTGTGGCACACCTTTCCGCGGTGAACTTTAAATATAAAAGGAAATTTCTATTTTTAATTTTGACGCAAAGAAAGGCATGTTGAGGAACTTGTATTGAAGAATTCAAGTTTGAACACACCAAGGGGAAAGTAAAGAGAAATCATACCCCTTTCAGCATGTCTCGGCCGCCGGGCTGCATCCAGTCCCTCTATGATATAGCATGTTGAGTCTCTACGTGAACATGTCCGTTTGGAGCGACCTAACTATTTCTTTTTCCAAGCCCACAAACTCCCACAAGCCATGGTTGTCAATCGCTTCCCCCATAACTCGAATTGCTTAAATACGGCTCGTGTCAAATCCAAGTCAAATCAGTCTTGCACTTTCCCCAATGGACAACTTCCCCCTAATTGCGACTGCAGTTGCCGTTTCTTCGCTCTATGTCGTCTCAAGTCTCTACAAGTCCTGGGTCGATAGAAGAGCCGTAAATCTACCATCATTCTGTCTTGTCATTAACTGAATCTTCGTCAGCTCAATAAGATTCCGACTATTGGAGAGTCTGGAATTATGTCCTCGTACAGAGAAGCGTATAAATCCCTCTTCCGAGTCCATGCTCGTGATATGATTCAAGAGGGGTATGCCAAGGTTCGTGGACCTCTTCATCACATTGACGACAACGGAATTCACATATTCGTTCAGTATCGTGGCCATGCGTTCAAGATTCCAGGCATATCCAGATGGATGGTGGTCATCAGTGGCAACCAGATGGTAGACGAACTTTGCAAGGCGCCCGACGACCAGATTTCTTTCTTAGAAGCTGCTGCAGACGTAGGTATTCTCCTTTCAAGATATGTTTAAGTTGTTGTTGATAGTTCGCACAAGTCTATCCAAGCAATATATACCATGGGAGAAGTTCATTTTGACCCCTACCATAATGACGTTGTCAAGTCGTCTCTTACGCGCAGCTTAGTCGAGCGTTTCCCAGACGTCCAGGAGGAGATCATTGAAGCTTTTAAAGAATTCATACCAGCAACTGAAGGTTAGTAGATCGAGTATACATCTGAAATTTCGATGGGCTAACCTATCGTAGACTGGACCCCGGCCCTCGCCCTTCCGACTATCATGAAGATAGTTAGCCGTTCCAGCAACCGGCTTTTTGTCGGCCTTCCACTTTGTAAGGGTCTAAGCCCTCTGACAATGCATTATATAACCTAGGCCCGCCTCAGGCCGGAATTCCGATTATAGAGATCTGAACATCGAATTTACTGTCGATGTCATGAATGCGTCCCGGACCATCAATTTATTCCCTAACTTTCTGAAACCGTACGTCCCCTCCATTTGTAAATCTCCACTATTTAGTTCAACATGCTCATAGGCTTGCCGGCCGATACTTCACAAACATCGAATCTCAAGTTACTCGCGCCATGAACCACCTTCGCCCCATGATAGAGGATCGACTTGTTAAGGAGGCGGAATATGGCAATGACTGGTCTGGAAGGCCTGTGAGTACAAGACTTTGTATCCGAGCGACTCGCATCTCACACACACAAAATGAGAACGATGCTCTGTCCTGGTTGTTGAACCTTGCTCAAGGACATCAACGTTCCGTTCGCGACTTAACCATGCGAATCTTGAGCCTTAACTTTGCGGCTATCCATACGACATCGATAGTGAGACTGAGCATACTAGTGGCACTCTCCATTTCTCACCTAACCTTTCCATGCAGGCTTTCACCCAAATACTATTTGATTTGGCAGCCTATCCGTCTTTCGTTCCAGGATTACGTGAAGAGGTGGAGACAGCCATTAGCGAGGACTCTGGATACTCGAAGATATCGCTACACAAGATGGTGAAGCTAGATAGTTTTATCAAAGAGTCGCAGAGGCTCGGAGGAAATGGAGCTTGTACGTTCCCGTAAATTTCTCTGTCTTCGAATATCATCGAGTTCTCAATGGCCTCCCTCCCATGTAGTGAGCATGATGCGAAAAGTTCTCAAAGACTTCACCTTCTCCGACGGGACGACAGTTCCGAAAGGGCACACCATCGCTGTTGCTAATTTTTCCATCCACCACGACGAGGTATGTCACCTTGATATTTATGAAACAAACTTTGGACTCACAATCATTTTAGAAGAACTACTCAGACCCCTCGGTGTTTGACGGGTTCCGGTTTTCCAAGTTACGGGAACAGCAGGCCGAAGGGTTCAGCAAGCATCAAATGGTTGCACTGAATCATGATTATATTGTGTTCGGGCACGGTAAACATGCATGGTATGTGATCGAGCCATTGCCTGTTGTTCCCTTGGTCTTGAACTTCGTCCTTATTGTAGCCCTGGACGCTTCTTTGCCGTCGATGAATTGAAAGCACTGCTTGCTTATGTTCTGCTCAATTACGATGTGTCATTCGAAAATTATGGTCCTCGTCCTGCTGATCCCTGGTTTGGCATTAATATCGCGCCGGATCCAAAAGTATCGGTCATGTTTAGGAAGAGGCGTGCTTGATATGGACATATCTCGGTCCTCCACAAGTTCAGCACAGATGGGACTGTGTATCTTAGCATGTAGTATCTACTCTCAGTATCTATCAAGCATGCATTGGGGCATATGATAAGGACCCCCGCGATTCGTCTCCCAAAGTATGCTCGATTGTTGGAATATATGCGAGCTGCCGTGCTGAACGGAGGAGTGGCGGAATGAGCCTCGCAATGGTGGCGTTGCGCGTAAGGTCCGGGGTTCGACCCTTGATCAGGCATTCTGTAGTACTTCCAATAGCGTGCCAACGGGTGTTCACGGGAGAATCACATTGGATTTTTGATAGCTATTGTTACAGTGAGGTACTATTGGGATGGATTTTACGACCAAAGCGGGTAGGAGGAGCCATGGTCTTGACGAGGAACACCAAAGTAGCCGTAGGGTACAGCAGGCTGGTTTACTTGATACCGTGGATCGCTGAAATTGTGACGGGTAGGAGTGTATGGCATGGGATGCCGAAAAGCAACCCCAGTATGATGTGGAAAAACTGGGGCAGCCTGCCGCCACTGACTCGGAGGAGCTTCATAACGGTGTATATGAGGCGCATAAGGTTGGTTTACATGTTGCATATGGTGGGAGATGTGTTGTGGGGCGAAGTGCATAGGATGCTGAACAGGAATTCTACATCTACTTTTTAGAGGCCATTCTTGGAACGTTCTGAGAATGGTGTAAGGGTCGTCCTCCCGGGTATATTTGAAACAAGCTAAAAAAAGCTTAAGCGAGCCAAAATCGTCAGGCTGACAAATTCAAATGAGAGTTAAATTGATTTATTGGTTAAGGTGTCACACGAAACCCAAATATTGTGGAAAAACATTGATCGGGATAGAATATCTTATCATTGTATGGTATCATATCGTAAATACCCTTTGCTTGTACACCTCAAAATCACTCTTTGCT
>JABCKT010006799.1:0-17639 GCA_018858115.1 Tephrocybe rancida | reverse complement strand
CCCATCCTTTGTGATGAAAATGTCGAAGGACTCCAAAGAGGTTCTGATGAGATAACTGACGAATTTGGACATAGCCCAATGATTACATAATATATAACCTCAAACTCGGAAACAGGACCTCAGTACAGAAACTCAGAATGAGGTCAAAACTCGAACCTGAACTCACAACCTGCCCAGAAACAAGGATCAGCAACCACAACCCACCGAAAATCCTTGAATCAGGCATTTTTTGCGAAAAATGCACTCATAGGCTTAAGTATGACATTAGTTATTGAAATTTATTCGCGTTCCTGGTTGGAGATGCCAGTTCCCAGTTTCGAGGTCCGAGGTCCGAGTTTTAAGTTATCCCTCATCCAAAATAGGCAATTCATGTAAATAATTAAATTATGTAATGCATCAAACACGTCCATTTTGCGCCCGTTGCGTCGCGCTCATTACGTGTAATAATACTAAGCACCTCCTTGTTATCTGTGTTGAATGTAGTCATATTGGGAAAATTTTGCTGAGACTCTCTTGAAGGCAGTGAGGTATCAAGAAAGGCTTACACAGATCCTTCTGCAATATAATATTGTCTGTAATTAGCTGAATTTTGAAGCTGCTATAGACCTAGGTGAACCAATTGTTAATTTCCTCAAGCTCTTATAGTAGGCTAGGCATGTGCTGAGCTGAAAATCATACTTTTTCATGACCAAACTATACAACATATCAATATGTATCTTCTCAGATGCCCATGGACTCAATAAAATATAGAGTAAATGAATCATTACAAGCCTCAGTCAAGGAGTTGGTAAGGTATCACATTTTCCCATCCTTTGTGATGAAAATGTCGAAGGACTCCAAAGAGGTTCTGATGAGATAACTGACGAATTTGGATATAGCCCGATGATTACATAATATATAACCTCAAACTCGGAAACAGGACCTCGGTACAGAAACTCAGAATGAGGTCAAAACTCGAACCTGAACTCACAACCTGCCTAGAAACAAGGATCACCGATCACAACCCGCCGAAAATCTTTGAATCAGGCATTTTTTGCGAAAAATACACTCATAAAGGTCATATGCGCGTTCTGTTTGACGCCCATAACGCGCCAGGCGCGGGTTTCCCGCCCCTTACCACTGATTTCTCTGTTGTAGTGTGCATGTTCAAGATTCCAAATTTCTTCATTTTCCTGATATTTAAGGATTGTGTTGAGCGTTATAGCCTGACAACACGTATTGGCCACTCCGCTCGTGTATAACAGAGGAGTGACGATGTATAATTACAACGAGCTTGATGCAACGTCTTGTCTGTAGATAATACCAGTCTTGTCCTTGACCATCGAACTGTGGTCGGGAGTCGTATGTCATCTGGCGCCTTTTTTGCACCTAGAACTCATGCGAATGAAGGCAACCTGAGGCCTAGGACCAAATATAGCGCCGCCAACCAAGCATATGCGCTCTCCCTTGGCGTATGTCAAATATCAGCGCAGTCAAGCGACTACTAACCCGACAAATAATAAGCTGTATTATGTATACGGAGAGTGGACGGCGAGAAGAATGTCGTAGCATTATAAAAGCGGGGAAAAGAAAAGCAAGCAGGATGAGCAGCCTGGTAGCATGTGTTGGTGGTAAGGAAGAAGATAGCAAGTAGTGACCGCTTCTGAAAGAATCTCGTCGTTTCAAGGTGGTCGAGACTTGAATTGACTGAGTCACCGACAAAGAAGAGAACGAAAGGGGAAATGATGGGATCAGCACAGCGACCCACATTACCGGAACCAGATCATGAAATCACAACCAAATCAGGGGATGTTTTCTGTTCTCGACTGTGACGATCACCACCCCTTGCTGACTCCCCTTCGTCTTCTTCTCTTGTTTGAGGTCTTACGATAAATCGTGCGTTTCTTATAAATACTTATTATCTCTCACTTACTGTACGCTTCATGCCTTCACTGTTCAGCAGACCTGTACACCCACGCCAGGTTTCAGCGGATATTCCGCGAGCCTCACCTGAGGAATTTTCTTCTTACAAACCGCCTAGGTTGGTTTGATCCCTTATTTGTGTACTTCCAGATGCGATTTTTTGCTTTTTGTTTTCAGGATGTGGAGTGTGGGGTGACCTCGTCCGTCGGTTCGTTTGGTGGGGTAGCTTGGCGATGAGGCATGGTCATCTCGTTCCCTTCCTCCCTCCTTACCTCTTATATCTTCTTCTGGGACGTTCGACTCGCACATTCAGTTCGAGTTCATTTTTGTTGAGCATGCGATCGCTACACAGATTCCGACCTCTATTTCCGTAGATCTATTTCTATCAGAGTCACAGACGCAGTACCTGACGAAATATGGGGAGGGGTATTGAAGCACTTGAAAAGTGTATCCATAGTGTCCCACCACTTCCATGCACTTACTCGATCTAGAGTCTTCGAGGCTTTGTACATCACTCCATTTTCCATCGATTTCAGTATCACTCACCCACCCCAACACATGCCGTCGTCTAATCTCCACTTTCGAGTGCATCTCTGGTGGAATCTTTGATTCTTACCTTGGAACATCCATACGGGGCGTCCAAAATTGACGAAGAATGTGAAAGGAGGCAGAGCAAAAGTACATATTACTACGGCCCGCAGCTGTGCCAAACGGCTCAAAATTCACACGCTGCTTATGTCTACGCCTTGTTATTCGGAGTCTATCCTCGACGAAACACTTCAGGAGTGAGCTTCGTGAGCTGCGGCCGTCAATACTTCTCATGTCTATGTTGTGTGTCACTTTCGTCCGACGACGCCTTTGTTGTATTGGCATACTGTTCCAAAAGACAAAAGACATCTTGCAAGCGATTCATCACTTGTAATCCTCGATTGTCAGACGTCATTCTCCGCAATTTCCTGATATCCTGCACGGCCGCAGTGTCTGTTGGCTCCTCTTTTTCTTTTACGAGCAACTGGACTGTGGGACTGGTGCTTTGGAATTGTACTTCGCGAGAATCGAATATGCTTTCTTGCATTTTTCCTGAAGCCAGCCACTTCAACTCTACCCGGATACTTGTCGACTCGTTCCCAGTGGTATCCACTGTCCGGGATCGGGAGTGACAGCCAGCATTCGACCTTATACAACATCTACCCCCTTTATCTCAGCCAGATCGATGGCGTCGGACTGGACATATGATATTTGAGCATCACCACAAGTTTTATCTCAGGAGTGAGCTGCGTGAGCTGCGACCATTGATACTTCTCATATTCATGCTCTTCTGTCCGACGACGCCTGTGCTGTGTCAGCATACTATTCCAAAAGACAAAGACATCTTGCAAGCACGCGCCAGATATCACTTGTTATCTTTGATCATCAGGAGACAACTAGTCATTCTCCGCAGCTTCGTGATATTATCTAGATATTTTCTGGTCATATGCCTGGCCGCAGTCTGGTCGTATGCCTGGCCGCAGTGTCTGTTCAGTCCTTTTTTCTTTTTCTTTCGACGAGAAACTGGACTATGCGGTGCTTTGGAATTGTACTTAGCTTGTTCGAGATCGGGAGTCACAGCCAGCATTCAACCTTTCACCACATCTACCTCCTTTATTGCAGTCAGAGTGGTGGCGTCAAACTAGATATGATATGTGAGCATCACCACTTTTGTCCATGCTAAAAACAATACATATTTGGCCGGTTTGCCCGCTTTTGACACCTTTGTTAAACCGCAGGCTCCACTAGACTTTAGAAGGAGGCATGAATCAGTCCATCTGTGCCACCAATCCATGGCATATATAGCTATGAGTGCTTGGATAGTTCAGGACTTATAACCATTCTTCCAAACCTTTATCATCAAAATGTGGGGTCCAGGAGTTTTGGCTTTTGCTTCCTTCGTTGTACCAGTGGTTCTTTGTGTTGGAGAATTCCACAACACCGTGACATGGATCGACCCGGATACCATCTCGTTCCCACCACTCACATCTTCTGGGGGGCAGAGCGTCACATCCCCACGCGAGACCGTAATTGACAGCACAGAGACCTCTTTGCCATCCTACAGCATCTCGTCAACAGCTATTGTACCCTTCGATACCGTGACATGCATATGCTTTTCTCCCGATACCACCTCGTTCCCACCACTCACATTTTCTGCGGAGCAGAGCGTCACATCCATACGCTCGTCAATATTACTATCTTCCCCTGTCGACAAGTCCCACACCTCATTATTCGAACTTCTCTCTCCTCCCCGCCAATCAGTTACCCAACCATCTACCCAATCACCACAAATTGACACACCTACAACTCCCTCGCTGTCCGGCATGCAACCTGCTACAACCTATTCGCCTGGAACATGGGTGACAACGGGGGAACAAACAGATTCGAAACGAGTGCCCGCGGGTGTGATAGCAGGGACTATAATTGGAGGAGCGATCGCGATTATTCTAGCAGGATATTTATACCTGTACTGCCGGCACAAAAGACGGGAATGTGAGTGAAACAGCTTCTGATCTACATGCGATAAGCTCAAATGTATGGAGGTAGACCGATTGTTGCCCCGCCCATTCCATATAACTCGGAGAGATACTGGCCCCTATGCGTCACCAGAC
Source organism: Tephrocybe rancida (assembly GCA_018858115.1). NCBI lineage: Eukaryota > Fungi > Basidiomycota > Agaricomycetes > Agaricales > Lyophyllaceae > Tephrocybe > Tephrocybe rancida. The sequence continues at coordinate 13,098 of JABCKT010006799.1, read as the reverse complement.
AGTAAGGCAGGAGGTATTGTAAGAGCATACCCGAGGCGCAAAGGCGTTGCTGGAAATAGGGCGGGTGCAAATTCAAATATACCACCGTCCAGGATTGGACTTAGGGATCTGCACGGACGGCTAGGGGGCCTGCGGCGCGGGAGCGGGGGGCTTACTCGGGCCCGCTCCGACTCTCCCCCTTCCTATCGGTCGCAGTTGACGTGTTAATCCTTCATCGTTACCGCACATCGTCCTAGGCATCTCAAGTTGGACTCATGTACTCACTTTATTCAAAGGACATATCAGAAGGGTCTTCTAAATCGAGATTTTTGTACAACTGGATACTGCAGTGCATTTATCCGTCTCCTTTTCTATCTTTCTTGTTCTTGTTGTGCGCGGAATACAGCAAATGGTCAGGGTCAGGATACGCGGTTGGCCACCACAACCATCCGATCCCAGTGCGTGGTTCTTCTGGTGTAGACTCCACCCGAGGCACTGCCGGTGCGCAGTGGTACGATTTGGATCTCGGATTGTCTGGTAGGTGAGTGTTCAGGTTAACTGACTGTTTCACTTCAAGGACTTCCTACACATCCATTCCATTTACACCCTGCCCGTTTTGTAGACACCAGTGAGGAGTTATTCTCTGACTGAGTCGTAGGCTCTAGGTCACAGGTTCTTGCATCCCGGGTTCCTTGAACTCGTAATGGGTCGCCTTGTAAACCTGGGTATTACTGTAGCCGCCCGGTGCAGCCGATCGCGGAAGATATGCCCGACAGTTGTAGAACGCGCAGCTGGCATAATTGGAGTACTTGTTGCCATGTCTGCAATGACGACGAGCCACGGATGGTGAAATTTTCGAGATCGGGGGTGATCTGCTGTATTGCATACATGAATAGGCGAATGATTTTATGATCAGTGTTAACATATTGAAGCTCGATTGCTTCCAGCATCGGAGAGAAGAGGATGGGTGTCGCGGGCAGCGCCATTCTGTTTCGAGATGAACATGTAAACTGTTTCAAAGCTGGCAGCAGTGTAATCCTTGAGAGTGCGAACGGGGAGATAGACGGCGCATCGCTTTCTAGTGAGAATACTCGGATTTTGCGAGAATATACAATGAAGCACTTTATGTTGCATTCCTGTATATCGTCGCAAAGTATCTATCGTGCTTTGAGATGAAAATTTATCCGCAAATCACAACCGACTCACATAGGTGCCATTAATTTTCTAACTTCTTGAGGGCGGGCAACAGTTTCAGGAGAGGGGTAATCGTATCCATGACTCACCAGAGTGTATCTAGTGCGGGGTCTCGAAATGCTTTAAGTACAGGTCACTGAGGCCTGAGCTCATGTAACTTACATACGATTCCCAGGGATGTTGATGTTCCGAGTTTGGGGTACGGGTATGGCGCCCTGATTCATGTGTCGCATGCCCCCACAAGCACACATGATGTTTCGCTGAAAAATCACTTCTAACTGACGGAGATTCATGAATTTATACGACTGTCAGTGCCCTCTCGACGGGGAGGAAGGTGTTTGTGAAAATTTCTCTCATGCTCTCCATCTTTATATGCATTATGGCTTCCATTGTACCCCGCCTGGTAAGCCATAACGTAAGCCCTTTCCAGGTCTCTCAAAGCCTGACCAACTGATACACAATATCAATATTCAGTGCGATTTCTGGAGCACGAGATATGAGATATGGGGAATTTTTTTCTTACTGCTCTTTGTTTTCGGAATGTGGAGCATGGGGTGACCTCGTCCGTCTGGAGGTAGGGAACTAAAACAACGAAGGCGGAAAGAAGCGGAAATGGTGAGATCAGCACAGCCACTGGCATTTCGCCAGAATGCATGATGGTTGGCTCTTCTTGACTCCCACCATCTACACTCCCGCTAACAATCTCCTCATTCTCCTTCATTTTTCTTCGATTTTCAATGATGTATCCATGATCTGGTGTGTCTCTTATTTGTTATCTAGTTGTTAGTGATTGACGAAGGACCTCGATGCAGGTTACAATTCTCCCTCATTCGTTTCAAAAGATGAATATCCATCAATACGCAACGCGAATCCTCCACTTCATTTGTTCCAGTTTCTGGCCAAATCCGAAGGGTAGATGTGGCGATGCGGCGATGACGTATGGCATAAGGACGGCACACCTATTTTTCCGACTTGACGACCAGTTTACATCCTCCATCGATGTTGGCGCTGCTATTGGGTCGGGGACGGAGGAATTTGCCGCTTGATGGGCATCATCGGGTATGGAGGATTGAGTGTACCGTTCCCGTGCACAGGTTCGTTCTTTCCTTTCTCCTTCCTACCTGCGAGAAATACAAACGGCGTCATCGTGTAGTGGATCGAACAACTACCCACCGCCGATAGCCACCGCCTCCCTTCCACAGCTGCAGATCCAGTATCCACATGAGCTCACATCAGAAGGGGCAGGGTTACCGCCCTCCACTGCTCCCCCTTTCCCAATCTCGCAATAATTCACGTCCACTACACGGTGCACCGGCGCACTCCATCCCTGTCCCCCACCTCCACCAACCACCACCACCACCGCAGCAGCAACTGGACAGGCACCCAAGCGTGAATTACCCAGGCCCCTCGCGCCCCCCGCCGCCTTTGCCCGTGCCCCCCGTGCAACAACACCACCCGCCGCCGCAAGCCCCTCCCCCCCAACGCCGCAACACCACCACCACCACGAACTGCTCCAAACACAAACACACTGACGGTATCGCGCTCCCCAACACCAGTCGGAACCTCGAGACGTGCGGGCTCCTCCTAGGGCGAGCGAAGGGAGGGTATAGTGGGAAAGGGGAGCGGTAGATTACGCTTGGTTGGGTAAGTGCTCGTCTGGTCGTTGTCTTTTGCTCTACTGAATTTGAGACCTGTAGATTCACACACACCCGCCGCAGTTGTGTTTTATGTCGAGCGAGGACTTGCATACCCATGCGGGATTCCAGTGTATGCTCCGCGAGAGCTCCGCGGTCGTTTGTGTGCCAAAGAGCGAGCCGACGTGCATGCTTTCTCCCTTCTTTCCCTACTCCCACCCCCATACCTCGTTCCCTCGTTGGTGCTCCCCTTCCCATTCTCCCTGTCCCTGTCCCCGTCCCATCCTCTCCTCCCCTCCCCCCACCGCCCCGCGCTCCGCGCTCCGCGCTCCTCCACCCTACCTACCCCATTCCCACGCCCCAAACCCCGCGCATCCCCGTCCCCGCTCCCTCCCCTCCCCACTTCCCCTTCCTTCTTTTTCTCAAATAACTCGCTGACGCCCCCCTTCCCACAGCTTCGGAGTATTCCGCCTCACGGACTCCCCAGGCCTCGAGACTGTTCTCCGGTGCGAGGCGAAGGAGGCGTTCCATCCTTATCTGGATAGGCCAATATATACCGTGCGTGTGTGTTTCTCACTCTGGTGTCTGGCTTTTGCCTTTCTTTTTTGTATTTTCTCATTTGAGTGGGGAAGGGGAGGGGAGGTGCGGCGCTGGGGGTGTATACATGGGTGTGCCGCTCCTTTGGCTTCAGGGCGCCATGGGCGTGGCGGCTTCCTTCCCTTTTTCTAAACGTGTTACCTTTCTTTGGTCGTGCTGTGGTGCTGTGTATGGCGTGTTCATTCGTCTCGTCTGGCCTGGTGCCTGTTCTTAACTCCAATCGCTTTTCGCCCGCCTTTCATTTTCCTGTTTCGTGTTCTGTGTTTCGTGTTTCCTTCCCCCCTCCATTTTCGTCTTGGGTTGCTCGGGCACTCGTATCCTTCCCTTCTTTTGACCGCATTTTCGCGTTTCTCTTGGGATTTTGAGTGGGGTGCCTTCGTTCGTTCGTGAGTGGAGGTGGGATGGGGACATATGTGCTCAGTCTAAGTGCTCGTTCCTTTCCTTTGACCGGTCTTTCGTGGTCGAGCCGCGCATCCGATTAGAGTTCATTTTTGTTTTTGCCCCTGTTTTGCCTCCGTATCATTCCTTATGCTTTCTCTCTTTGCGAATCGTTTTGGTTGTGCCCAGGCTTCTTTTTCCTTTTTCCTTGGGGGCGTGGTTGGGAGTTCCGATCCTTCGTCCCCTCTCTTGGGGGAGCCCGCAGTTGCTGTGGGGGCGTTGGGCTCCTTTTTTTGTTGTTCGTTTTGGCCAGGGAGGAAGACGGTGATGTTGGTGTTCCCATTTCCTTTCCTTCCCAGCCCTTCCTTTCACGCTCTTCCTCTTCCTCTTTCTCTTCCCTCTTTTTTTGACTCCCTCGTCTACTATCCAGTGACTTACACCTATTTTGAACAGGACGTGGATAAGGGTCATGTAAGCATGAAGGACCCCCCGCTAGAGATCGTGGATCTGCGCTAGCCGCCAACCCCGAGCCCATCATGGTTTTTCCGACTTCTGCTTCTCCTCTCTGGCCCTAGGACTTTATTTAGATCTGTACTTGTTTCACATGAGCATACACATACGACTCCGGCACGATACCACCCACCCCACCACTGGCACATACACACGACATACATACCACCACCACGCATGCATGCATGCGACATACATATGCATCCTTCATTGTGATTTTTGTATACTGTATACTGTACATTGTGCACTGCACCTCTGCTCGTTTTCCTTTCTTTCTTGTTCTCGTTCTTGGAGCGCGCGGAAGACAGCAAATGGCCGGGGTACGCCACTACCATCGGATCCCAGGGTGTGGTTCTTCCGGTGTAGCCTCCATCCAGCCTTGGCACTGTTCGTGATACAATTTGAATCTCGAATGGTCTGGTATGTGCGCGTTCGGTTTAACACCATGAACGTGCCCAGCGCGGGTTTACCGTCCCTTACCCACTGATTTGTCTGTTGTCGTGTGCAAATTTCTTGAATTTCCTGATATTTAAGGATTGAGTTGAGCGTTAAGTAGTGACCACTAACCAGCTTCTGAACGAATGTCATCGTTTCAACGTGGTTGAGACTCGGATTGACCAAGTCACTGACAACGAAAAAAACGGAAGGGGAAATGATGGGATCAACACAGCCACCGGCATTCTACCTGAACCAGATCATGAGTCAGAACCAAAATTATTTTCTGTTTCGACGATCAACCCCGCTGACTTTTCCTTTACTTCTCCTCCCCTCGTCTTATTCCCTTGTTTGGGGATACTGACGCTTGTATATATGGTCTACCGATAAATGGAGCGTTTCTTATGGTTATTCATTATCAGGGCGTCTAAAATTGACGAAAAATGTGCAAGGAAGCAGACAAAAAGTACACATTACTACAAGGCCCGCAGATGTGCCAAACGGCTCGAATTGCACAAGCTGTGTATATCCACGCCTTGTTGTAGTCTATTCTCGACAAAACAAGGCTTCAGGAGTGAGCTTCGTGAGCTTCGGCGACCAATTCTTGTCGTATCGATGCAGCGTGTTACGTCTATCTGACGACGCCTTTGCTGTGTTGATATATTACTCCAAAAGACAAAAGTCATCTTCCAAGCGGTGCATCAAATATCTCTTGTAATCCTTGATTATCAGACGTCATTCTCCGCAGTTTCCTGGTATCATCTAGTCATATATCCAACCGCGGTGTCTGCTCATTCCTTTTTGTTTCTTGTTTTATGGAAAACTAGACTTCTAGAACCGTGCTTTAGAATTGTACTTCGCGGGAATCGAATATGCTTTCTTGCATTTTCCCTGAAGCCAACCATATCAACTCTACCCGGCTGCTTGTCGACTCGTTCCCAGTGGTGGCCATCGTCCAGGATCGGGAGTTGCAGCCAGCATTCAACCTTTGCACCACATCTACCGCCGTTATTTCAGCCATAGTGACGGCGTTGGACCGGATATATAATATGTGAGCGCCACCACTTTTGTCCATGCTAAAACAATACATGCTGATCTGAAGTGGTTGACTTGCCAGCTTCAACACTTTGTTAACCAAAGTCTTTGCTAGATTTCAAAGGTCTGCCTGAATCAATCCATCTGTACCACAATTAAGCAGCAGCGTATATAACTATGAGTACTTGGACGGTTTATGTCTTATAACCGTTCTTCCAAACCTTGAGAATCAAAATGTGGGGTCCAGGAGTCTTGGCTTTTGTCTCCTTCGTTTTACCAGCACTTCATTGTATTGGGTCCCGCAACACCGTCATAGGCTTCGATCCGGATACCATCTCGTTCCCACCACTCACATCTTCTGGGGGGCAAAGCGTCACATCCCCATGTGAATCCATCATTCACAGCACCGAGGCCTCCTCGCCGTCCTATAGCATCTCGTTAACGGCCGTTGTACCCTTCGATACCGTGACATGTATATGCTTCGATCCCGATACCACCCTGTTCCCACCACTCACATCTTCTGGGGAGCAGAGCGTCACATCCACACCCTCGTCGATGTTGCTATCTTCCCTTGTCGACGGGTCCAAAATCGAATCTCTTTCTGCTTCTAGCCAGTCATTTGTCCGACCATCTTCTCAATCGCTACAAAATGACATCCCAACAACTACCCCGTTGTCTGGCATGCAAAATCCTACAAATACTTCACCTGGGACATGGCCGACTATAGGGGAACAAACAGATTCGAAACGAATGCCCGCGGGTTTGATAGCAGGGACTATAATTGGAGGAGCGATTACGATTATTCTAGCAGGATATTTATACCTGCACTACCGGCGAAAAAGACGAGATTGTGAGTGGAATACCTTCTGATCTACGTGCGCAGTGATAGGCTCAAATGTAAGGAGCTGTAGACCGATTGTTGCCCCACCCATTCCGTGGAACTCAGAGAGATACTGGCCCAAATGCTTCACCAGATGATACTGCGGGAGGCATTGTAAGAGCATACCCAAGGCGCAAGGGCGTTGCTGGAAATGGGGCAGGTGCAAATTTGAATATACCAATGTCCAGGACTGGACTTAGGGATCTGCGCAGACAAGTGGAGAACCTACAGCGCGAGAACAACGAGCTTCGCCAAATGCGCTTCGGCTCTCCCCCTTCCTATCTGTCGCGATAGACGAGTTAATCCTTGTGTTCAAGAATTTCCACTGTGATATGGTGATTCTTTCCTCCTTCCTATTATCACAAACGACGTCAACAGCTTCCCACATGTTGTCCTAGGCATTTGGACTCATATACCCCCCTTATTCAAAGGACATATCGCAGCGGTCTCCTAAATCGTGATTTTTGTATACTAAAAACTGTACACTGCATATCTGACTTATACCTTGGTACTGTATTCGTCCGTCTAATATCTTTATAGTAGTGGCGCTATATTGTGACAGAACTTGGACGGAACTGCAGACTAGTGTTAATATCTTTTAAATAGGGGCACGATACGGAATTAATACTCCTTGAACGCGTCAGGATATGGGAGGAAGTGAATGGGCAAAGTGATTCTGACAATGCCATTCTACGAGCTGGCACACAGCCAAAACTCCCTGCCCTGGCACCAATAACCCGTCCGGCGCCGGTCAACCGTCCCTTACCACTGATTTGTCTGTTGTCGTGTGCATGGTCAAGGTTATATTTTCTTCATTTTCCTGGTATTTAAGAATTGTGTTGGACGTTAGTAATTGTATGGCCTGACAACATGTACTGGTCATCCATCCCGTTCGTGTATAACAGAGGCGTGACGATATAGAATTGACAACACGCTTGATGCAAGCTTGATGCAAGGTCTTGTCTGTGGATAATATCAGCCTTGTACTTGACCGTCGAACTGTGGTCGGGAGTCGTATGCTATCTGGCGTCTTCTTTGCACCTAGAACTCAGGCGAATGAAGGTAGCCGGGGCCTAGGACCAAAAATGGCGCGGCCAACTTAAGCATATGTGCGAGCTTCCTTGGCGTACCCTCAAATATCAGCGCAGTCGGGCGACGACTAATCCGACAAATGAAGAGCTGTATTATGTATGCGGTGAGGAGAGTGTCGTATCATTGTAAAAGCGGGGAGAAGAAAAGCAACCAGGAGGAAGAAACTGGTAGCATGGGTTGACGGTCAAGAGTCACTGAAAGGAAAACAACGAAAGGGGATCAGCACGGCCACCGGCATTCTACGGGAACCGGATTGAGATCAGAACCAAATCAGAACTGTTTTCTGTTCGACGATCACCACCCTTTACTGGCTTTCCTTTGCTTCTCCTCCCTTCGTCTTCCCTTGCTTGGAGATACTGACACTTGTATATATGGTCCTACAATTAATGGTGGGTTACTTATAATTACTCATTATCTCTCGCTTACTGTGCGCTAAGGCCTTCACTGTTCAGTCGACCTATACACCCACGCCGGGATTGAACGGATGTTCAGCGAGAACTTCTCGGTCGTGTGTGCCCCGAAGAGCGAGCCGAGGAAGAGGTTTGCTCTTTGTTTTCGGGATGTGGAGCGTGGGGTGACCTCGTCCGTCGGTCGGTACGGTGGGGTAGCTCGGGGCTTGAGGCGCCTGGGTGGAGAGATGGGGATACTACAGATGAAGAGAGGAACGAACGCAGAATCGAGTATCCGGTTCCAGTTCGTAGGTCAGTCTTCTCTTCCTTCCTTGTCTCCAAGACGATGCTGATGACGTCATATACACAACGGTTCATTGAACCATCCACCCCGCCCCAGAAAGCACCTTTCCCCAACACCGCGTCACAACCACCACCACTAACCCCTCAAAACCTAAGCGCACCAACGGCTTCCGCACCATCTCCCATCCCACGCGAGTGCCTTCCCTGTTTCCTTGGCATCACGCTCCCCAATACATCAAGGAACCTCGAGAACTGCGGCTTTCTTCTAGGGCGTGCGAAAGGAGAGGAGGGCGGGAAGGGGGAGCGGTATCTCATTACGAAGCTGCTTTTGCTGAGCAGCATATGACGGCTGATACATGTGCGATGGAGGGGGGGGGAGCTGGTGTTGAAGTTCACGGAAGAGAGTGGGTTGACTACGCTTGGTTGTGTGCGTGCCCGTCAGGCGTTTCTTTTTCATTTCTTTTGTGGTGCTGAATGGAATTGATATGTGTAGATTCATACGCACCCGTCGCAGTCGTGTTTTATGTCGAGCGTGGACTTGCACACCCGCACGGGATTCCAGTGTATGCTCCGCGGGAGCTTCGCGGTCGTTTGTGCGCCGAAGAGTGAGCCGAGGTAAGTGCTTCCCCTACCCCTTTCCCCCCTCTCTCGTATCCCCTTCCCTCATTTGGTGCTCCCCTTCCTTTTGCCCCTGCCCCGTCCCCTTCCCTTCCAACCTCCAACCTCCCCCCCCTCTCGCACACCACTCCCCTCCTCACCTACCCGCACCCCTCCCATTCCCGTCCCCTCCCTGCTCTCCCCCCCCACCCTCGCTTCTTTTCTTAGACACCTCGCTGACGCCGCTCCCACAGCTTCGGTATATTCCGCCTGCCTCACAGACCCCCCCAGGACTCGAAACCGTCCTCTGGTGCGAGTCGAAGGAGGTGTTCCATCCTCATCTGGATAGGCCGATATATACCGTGCGTATGTCTCGCTCTGGTGTCTGGCTTTTGCCTTTCTTTTTTTCTGTTTTCTCGTTTCGGTGGGGAAGGAGAGTTGGGTGGCGGTGCTGGTGGTGGGGGCGTGGGTGTGGGTGCACCGCTCGTTTGGCTTCAGGGCATGATGGGCGCGTTCCTTTTGCAAAGGGCTTCTTCCTTCTTTGGTGGTGCTGTGGTGCTCTGTGTGGTGTGTGTCGTCTCGTCAGGCTCAGTTCCTGTTCCCAATGCTTTCGTTTTTCGCCCGCCTTTCATTTCCTGTCTCGCGTTTCGTGTTCCCCTTCCCTTCCGTTCGTTCATTGGCTCGCTTGGGCGCTCGTGTCCTTCCCCTCATTTGACCGTCTTTTCATATTTATTTTGGATTTGGGGTGGGGTTCGTTCGTTCGTTCGTGAGGTGGAGAGGTGGGGAGGTTGGTGGGGCGGGGATATACATGCTCAGGGCTAGTTCCTTTCCCTTCTTTTTGCAGGTCTTTCGAGGTCGAGCCATGCGTCCGATTAGAGTTCGTTGTGGATTTGGTTTGATTTCACCTCCATATCATTCCATTACGTTTTCTCTCTTTGTGGTTCGTTTCGTTCGTGCCTGCGTTGCATTTTCCTTTTCTTGGAGGCATGGTGGGGAGTTCCGTTCCCTCATTCGTTCATTTCATGGGTGGCGCGGTCGGTATGGAAGCATTTGTTTGCTTTTCATTTGGCTGGGGAGGAAGATGGTGGCGCCGGGCCTTCCATTTCCTTCCCTTTCCTTTCTACTTCCCAGTCACTAATTCACACTCTTCCCGTTTCTCTTCCTCCTTTTTTTGTACTCCGTCGTCTACTATGCTGCGGCTTACACCCTCTTTGAACAGAACACGGATAAGGGACACGTGAGTATAAAGGACCTCTTGCTGGAGATGGTGGATCTGCGCTAGCCGCTAGCCCTTAGCCCATCATGATTATGAGATCTTTCCGACTTCTGGCCCTGGGACTTTATTTATATCTGTACGTTTTTTGCATGAGTATACGCATATGCATATGATTTTGGCACATACATACGACATACATACCACTATTATCATGTATACATGCATGCAATATACATATGCATCCTTCATTGTGATTTTTGTATACTGTATACTGCACACTGTACACTGCACCTCTGGCTTGTATGTTGGTACTGTATTTATCAGGCTCATTTTCTTTCATTCTTGTTCTTGTTCTTGGCGTGCGTGGAATAAAAGGTCGGAGTGAGGATATGGGGTTGGCTACTACAACTATCCTATTTTAGGACATGGTTCCCCGTGTGTGGACTCCACCTGATGTCCGTGAATCGTGATACGACTTGGATCTCCGATCATCCGGTAGGTGCGCGTTCTGTTTAACATACATAAATTGAATTACCTACGTAGTTAGAACCTGAACTAGACTTTCCACGGTGAAGTGATCGTTCCAATTGAGGACCACGTCAGTATAATAAAATCCTCCTTTGGAATGAGGATACCTAGTAGGTGCACGTTCTGTTTAAAGCGCGTGATGCGCCGGGTGTCCCTTACCACTGATTTTTCTGTTGTCGTGTGATGGTCAAGATTCCAAACTTTTCCTGATATTTAAGGATTTTAGCCTGACAACACGTACAGGTCACCCCATTCGTGTATAACAGAGGAGTGACGGTATATATTCTACAACAAACTTGATGTAATGTCTTGTCTGTAGATAATACAAGTCTTGTCCTTGACCTTCGAACTGTGGTCGGCAGTCGCATGATATCTTGCGCCTTCTTTGCACCTAGAACTCAGGCAATGACAGGTACCTGAGGCCGACGACTGAGGACCAAATATGGCACGGCCAGCTAAGCATATGTGCTCTCCCCTGGCGGTACGCCAACTATCAGGGCAGTTGGGCGACTACTAACCCGACAAATAAAGAGCTGTATTATGTATACAGCGAGTGGACGGCGAGAAGAACGTCTGTAGCATTGTAAAAGCGGGAAGAAGAGAAGCAACTAGGGGGAGGAACCTGGTAGCGCGTGTTGTTGGTAAGGAAGAAGATAGTAAGCAGTGACCACTCCTGAAAGAATATCGTCGTTTCACGGTAGTCGAGACTTGGATTGACTAGTAAGTTACTGATTGGTCACTGACGATTTGAAAAGAACGAAGGAAGAACGATGGGAAAAGTTTATCCATACACCACTTCCACTTACTCGACCTGAAGCCTTCGAGGCTTTGTACGTCACTCCATTTTCCATTGATCTCGGCATCACTAATCCACTCCAACACATGCCGTCGCTCAATCTCCACTTCAGAGTGCATCTCTGTTGGAAACTTTGATTCTTACCTCGGGACATCCATTTGGGGCGTCTAACGTTGACGAAGAATGTGCAAGTGCCAAGGAGCCAGAGTAAATGTACGTATTACTACACTGCGCCCAGCTGTGCCAATCGGCTCAAATTTCACAAGCTGTGTATGTCTCTTATTCAGAGTCTATTCTCGACGAACACTTCAAGAGCGAGCTTCATGGGCTTCGACCACCGATTCTTATCATAACCCTACTGTGTTACTTCTGTCCGGCGACGCCTTTGCTATGTTGAAATACTACTCCAAAAGATAAAGACATCTTGCAAGCGCGCGTCAAATATCAATTATAATCCCTGATCATCATGAGTCATTAATCATTCTCCACAGTTTCCCGGTATCATCTGGTCATAATGCCCGGCCATAGTGTCTGTTGTTGGCTCCTTTTTTCTTTGACAAGAAACTGAACTGTGTACACGGATGCTTGTCGACTCATTTCCAGTGGTGGCCATCGTCCGGGATTGGGAGTGGCAGCTAGCGTTTAACCTTGCACCACATCTACCGCCTTTATCGCAGCCAGAGTGATGGCGTCGGACTGGATATATGATATGTGAGCGCCACCATTTTTGTCCATGCTAAAAACAATACATATTGATCTAAAGTAGCCGATTCGCCCGTTTTGACACCTTCACTAACCGCATGCTTCGGTGAACTTTAAAATTCTGCCTGAATCAGTCCATCTTTGCCACAAATCCAGTAGCGTATATAGCTATGAGTACTTGGACGGTTCATGTGCTATAACCATTCTTCTAAACCTTTAGGATCAAAATGTGGGGTCTAGGAGTTTTGGCTTTTGCCTCCTTCGTTATACCAGCGCTTCTTTGTGTTGGATTCCACAACACTGTGACATACTTCAATCCGGATACCATCTCATTCCCACCACTCATATCTTCTGGGGAGCAGAGCGTCACATCCCCAGACGAGACCGTAATTCATAGCACAGAGACCTCCATTCCATCCTACAGCATCTCGTCAACGACCATTGCACCCTTCGATACTGTGACATGCATATGCTTTGATCTTGATACCACCTCGTTCCCACCACACACATCTTCTGGGGAGCAGAGCGTCACACCCACACGCTCATCAATATTGCTACCTTCCCCTGTCGAAAGATCCCGAACCTCATTATTTGAATTTCTTTCTGCTTCTAGTCGGTCATCTATCCAATCATCTACCCAATCACCACAAAATGATACCCCTACAACTCGGCCATTGTCTGGCGTGCAACCTACTGCAACTTATTCCCCTGGAACGTGGGTGACGATGGGGGAACAAACAGATTCGAAACGGGCATAGGAAAAAAGCCGTGTGGGCGTGCAGTGGGGCCGTGTAGAGCCGTGTAGCCGTGTACACGGTAATACACTGCTTCAT
>JABCKT010006798.1:0-17648 GCA_018858115.1 Tephrocybe rancida | reverse complement strand
ACTCACATTACAATAGTTACCCTACTAACGCCCACTAACCTTCCTATTCTTATCACATTCTTACATTGATACTGTCCGCTCACACGTCTTTAACTACTACATTGCTGGTGTCCGCTCGAAGTTCAGCGGATCCACTGGCTAGGTCTATGACGACTACAAAACTCGTCCTGTGAGCCGTCTACTACACTACAATGTAGTGCCTCTACCTGATCGGACAGGAGATCCTGGGGGGCTGGGACAACAAGGCCTGTCCGAACTAAGTATGATGAAAAACCTCAGCATCCAACCTAGGCATATAATGACCGGTGGCATTGGTATCTTCCAACAGGTTCATCAGGTGGTGAACCTTTTAAACGACAATCACATGCATCAGACAGATAGTTCTGCCCTAGCTCCTGAAAATGCTCTGAGTTATGTTCCTGGTAGATCATGGGAAGTAGGTCAAGTCATGTGAAAAATGACAAACCTTGGAACCATGGTGGAGAACCGCCAGTAACAACACACTGATAGCCATGCTTTGATTGACAAGAAGCTGACACTCGGCAAAGATAAGCCATTTTGTTCATTCTCTCTCAATGTGCATTAGACTTGCCAAAGCAATCATGCCTGGAAGATGTCTTGCACTTCCTTAGTCTTGAGATGGATGCTCAGTCTGCTCTTCAGTTGAAGATGTACATTCAATCCAGATGTTGTCGACTTTTGCCTGACTTGCGTAATGAATAGGGAAAAGCAAGGATCATCATTATTGGGATATGAAACAAGACTATGCACCTGACGAAGGTTTGCTGTTCTGCTCAGTTTCTCTCAACTTGAAGTGAATTGTCGGAGCAACCAGGTCTGGAACCAGATATTGGAAGTTTGCCCAGTGTACCTGTCTGTTCAAGATATACACTTTAACCAAAGGTTGGCAACTTTTGCCCATCTTGCGCATCAAGTAGTGGTTGGCAGCATTGGGATACAGCACAAGGATGGGACCACTCACACAGCAGACCATCAACACAAATTTGATACTAAAAGACCAAATAGGTGGTGGCACAACAACAACACAAGTCTTATCACACAGTACTGGTCTGGTGAGAGATTGAAAGCATAGCCATGTATGTCTACATGTAATATGATAAACAGTGTAGTATATATGTAGAATGTATACCATTAATTACTGCTGCTCGCTTGCCCCACCAGCATCAGCGCTGCTTGCCTGGCGTTGATATGCGCCAAAGCAGTTTTGGGGTTTGCAGATTGGCATGCCTGCTCCTCATGGCCAGGGAATACCTGCCTGGGAAATATGAGAACAGTCTGATAAAACAATCAAAGGAAGCCACACCTGTTCCACCACTGTAGGAGTTGATTAGTTTCGATGAGCTCATCGGGATCGTTCAAGACGGCAAGAACAGTGTTGTAGAATCGATCGGAGTCGGTGAGGCGATCTGTTCAAGAGAATGTGCTAGAAGAACTAAGTGTGAATTGGACCTGCAAAACGTTAGAATGCTTGTCTAAAAAATGGACAATTCTCCAACCTGAGTAGCCACATAAGCAATGGAAGCTGGTGTTACAGATGTCATGCCATGAATACGAGCATTGCCAGACCGTGTTGCCTTGTTCTCTTTTTCAACAGAACTTGGGGACGTGAAGATATGTTTAAATGCCTGGAATTTCAAAGGTCAGACATTCTACGCAGTAGGAGGAAAGGACAAACATTGAGGAGCAGATTACTGTGAAAGGCACCTGTCCAAGGATCTTCTGGGTTGTAAACGTACTGCTCATATATGAAGACAGGCCACTCGTTGCCATGAATGAGTAACTCTCCAGAGTTGAGTTTCTCCCTTATTCTGCAAAGAATAGTTAGTATGATGTAGATGTAGACTCTGTCTGACTCCCTCAGGATTATCCCAGTCGAGGCCGGTGGGGCATAGCAGGGCACCGGTGCACTCATGGTGGAAGCCCCAGTTGATTTTGATGTTTCAAGAGAGTGGAGGTGTCAGGCTTTTGCCCTTCAGAGTGATCCAGTCAATGATGACGCTTTTAAGGCTTTGAGTATCATCCGACCGGGCGCCAGAAGCACCTTTCTGCAGCTATAGCAAGGCATAAGATAATATAGTAAGAATTGAGCACAGTAGCGCACCAGGTCCGAGATATGGAGCAGTTCTTCTTCACTAGCGCTGTTGATCCTATCCTCCATGGTTGGGGTTAATGTCAAGATTTGACGATAGACCTTGTACTCAAATCTTTTACTAGAGAGTGGATATAAGCTGTGGAAGGGGTCAGACGAGAATTATGCTCACTCAAACGTTAACGCCTGCTCTGACCTGCCGTCGATGAGTTCAGCCTCAATAATGAGGCCGTTGTTGATGACGGTGTGAATGCGGCAGAGAGCGTGAATGGTACAGCCGAAGTGACGGCCATGGCCAATAAGTGGGTCTTGATATGATCTGAGTCGTAGTGAGCAAGGAGGTCATACAAAGTCATTCATTCAACGCACACTTTCTTCCTAGGCCCTTGCATGAGAGCATTTTCAATCGAGTTTCACCTACAGCGCCCTAAACTAGTAGCAGTAGGAGATGAAGGGATGGAGGACATGATAGAGAGGGCTGGCAAAAGTCTGGTGGTTGGTGCAACCTTAATATATAGTGGGTTAAGGGAGAAAGTCATGCGTGACTGTCAATGGGGGTGATCATGCGAAGTGAGAAATGGGGGACGAAGACAGGCCTGCTGAGTTGGAATAATGAAAGGGGAGTGGGTGCTTTGGTTGAGATTATTCTAGAGTAAGGTCTCGCGTGCATGGAGATGCCCAAGGAACGAAGTTCTGATTTGAATTGGGAAGTCCTGCTGTTGCCGAAGAGTGGGGCAGAGTCTGGCCAGTTGGTAAGGGATAGTGACCAAAGGAACCCGATAAGCCAGCGGACTGGGGACACATGTGAGTAAGGCATAGCACGAGTCAACTCAGACTTTACTCGTGAGTATTTGCACATCCAAAAGTCATACTCGGATCTGCAAGTATTATACTCACGAGTATCACGAGTACTCACGGGTATTGGTTTCCCACGGATCATGCAAGTACTTACGAGTATACTCATGAGTACTCATGAGTTTTCAATAAAATATGTACAATTATATCACATATGAACATGTTTTCATCAATTCTGAATATGTTTTCATCAAATTTGAACATTCTGGATTACTGGTACATACACAGCCACAAATACTCACGAGTACTTGTCATGAGTACTCACCATTTCAACCAAAATCAATACTCGGATCCTCACAAGTCTTTTCCCACAGATCGAGTTGGATCCGCAAGTCACAATACTCATGAGTACTCATGAGTATTAGGGACTCGTGCTATGCCTTACATGTGAGTGGTGGCTGCAGTAAATTCACAGGACTGACTGGTAGGGGACCGGTGATACAGTTATTATGAAGTCTGGCTCCTTTGAGATGTGTGGTGGCTGAGCACTGCCCCAGGCAATTGCATTTGCTGCAAGTAACCAAAGGCAGAAAGCGACAGTGAGGAAACAAAATGGCCCAGTTGAGTAAACGCACCAGGTTGCTGCCGAAAGTAGCGGGAACGGCTAAGAAAAGTTCTTGCAGATCTGAGGAGTCTTTGCTCCTTCAAACTTTCATGTGAAGGGTCACTAAGAAGCAAGCCTTGAAGGGCGACTGGCTTGGAAACAAATCGGCTAACCATGACGGGCTAGGTAATTCTATGTGAACTGAAATGCATTGAAAATGCATCTTCGTAACATAAGTTTGATGTGGCGGCATCAGTGGTGGGAGTAGTTATTGTTCTACGAGAGAGGGGATCAGCAAGGAAATGAAAGGCGATAGAGTCAGTAGACACTGCACTCACTGGGGTGCTGCTGAAAGTAGCAGGACAGTTGAAAGAGGCCTCAGCTCCTTCGAAACTTCATACGAAGGGTCAGTAAGAAGCACGCCTTGGAGGAAGTGCAACTGACCTCGAAACACATGCGCTAACTAAGACAGGCTAGTAACTTTTGTGCGAACCAAGGTGCATCTGTGTAACAGGGTTGGATGTGGCAACGTCAACTGGTTGGGGTAGTTACTGTTCTCATTGGAGAGTTGAGAGGAAGGAAACAAATAGTAGGGGAGGCACTGAATAAGCAGGGTGATGGATGTATCAGCGGAATGCACTTACTGGGGGGCCGAAATGAGAAGAATAGCTGGGAACCTTGGCTCCCTCAATAAGTTCGAGACTCCCCGTTGAGGGACTCCGTACTGCCCCGACACAACTGGAAGTACAACAAGCCTGTAGACAGTTCTTTGCAAAATGGCCAGGAAAGGCTAGAGACTTTCGTTGTGACTGTCAGGCCACCAGTACGCCCTGGAAATACAGGCTTGATGTGGCGACGTAGGCCAGTGGATGTGGCTACCGATCCAATCGAGGCTTGCGACGCGGAGGAAGCACCAACGCGCTTTTGGTAGCAAGGATGATGTGGCCAGGAGCCGAAATGAAAGGGGAGCTGAACAGAACATGGAGGTTGCTACTGTATCACTAGAACAAAAAAATACGGTCCTCAAGAGTGCGATGGTGAAAACATATAAAGTCAATGGAAGGTGAAGCAACCCAATCAGTAAAACTCACTTCAGCCTTCCACCTCTTCTCAACCAGCTCACAGTCATGAGCACCCAGCAGCAAGATCTCACAGCTTTCATGGAAAGGATTGCTCAACAGACAAGTGCTAGTACTCTGATGATCTTGAGTTATGACCCACAAATCGATGACTTGCGTCCTTGGGCTTGGTGAGTGATTATCATCATAATTGAGTAATCAGAAACTAACCTTGGAACATACAGGCCTGTTGACTGTGATGGTATTCGCGTTACACCTACCACCCTCCAAGGATACCGGGCTCACCTCTTTCACCTTCCCTCCTGCCTTTCTGCTTTACCAGATGCAAATGGCAAGGGTGCCAGATATACGGATACGCATGTCTACGTATCTGAGACATGGGAATTCCTTGGGGAATACATGCTTGGCTGTGCCAACAAAAAGTGTGGCTATGAAGGTAAGGCTCCTATAACATGCACTCAAGCAACGCGACTCACAAAAGGTTACAGTCGGTTTGGAAAAACTCTACTCGATGCCAGGTATCCCTACTTGGCAGTATGTGCCGTGCCAAGGTGGTCTAGAGGAGAATCGATGCATACATAAGTGAATGGATACTGCTGTGTTGGGTGTGCCGACGCTGATGGACCGTGTAGCTTGTTCAGCACCGATGGGCATTAAGAGGGAGTCACTGTTGTGGATCGAGGATACGCACCAAAAGATGAGATGCCTCGCCTCCTGCGTTAATCCTGGCCTGTCTTCCCGCGAGTTCCATCAGCTTTTTTTGAGCTGCAAAGACTGCGATAAGTGGATGGCAAGGCAAGTATTCAAATATCACCAGTGCCCGGTTAATGTCAGCAGCGAATCAGAGGAGTTTGATGCAGAGAAAGAGTAAGGTTATAGGGGGGAGGGAGGACACTGAGGCAGAGGCGCAAGGGGATGGCCATGTATATATAACTCCTGTCTTTGAAAATGAGTCGGTAATAAGATTCGGATGGCGATACATACAGAATCACATAAATTTTTGGGCAGACTCAGAGACCAGCTGCAATGAACAATGGCTTGGAGGGGAGAAGAAAAAAATAAGAAAGGTGGTGGTGGAAGTTTGAACGTTGATGTTTCAATGAAGTGACAGTAGGCTCATTCAGTTCAGAATGAAAGTAGACTAAGATGATCAGACTTTTAATTTACAAAATGTCATTGTCATATGGGCAGATGAGCCCCAGATTCATATATTGGCAACTTGAATTTGGATTCTGAGGTTGTATGTTTCTTGCCATGTGTCTGTCAAACGAAGCGTGACAAAATGGCTCAGTGTCCAGTGGCATCAGGGCTTTGAAAGTGGATAGAGAAGGTATCAATGTCTACGTCATATAAATGACAGCTCAACGTGCTCAGGCTACTATTGCTTAAACGATCATGGAAATGAAGGTAAATATCAAAAGAAGAAAAGACATGAGGAGGACCTGCCCCCTGCAGCTGCGCAGGTTAGGATGGGGAAGTAGCTGAGAGGTCTCAAATGAGCTTCAAAGTGCACTGATGACGTTGTAATAACAAACCTCGTCATTTGGAACACCAAGGTCACCATGCATTGCTCTGGACAGGTTGCGGGCTTGCTCATAGCTGAGGTTGAATTTGCTGCCCTGCAGCTGTTTCTCCCAAGAAGAATTGCGCGTGGAGCGAGATAAGATTCGAATGGCTGGTATAATCTCCTTGTTGCTGAGTTGATATCTATTGATGACAGAGTCGGTGCGGGGTCCTAGAGAAATGATTGTTCCTTTGTGTCCATCATCCACGGTAGCCTTCACAGTGGGGAGTGCTGAGAGTAACCATATTGTCATTGCGGATGGCCGCAATATTAGAGGGGAAAACACACTTTGCATAGGGCTAAGAAAGGTGGGGTCAATTGATCGCTTGAGAAGGTTGCCATTGATAGGAGCTCGGACAGTCTTGGGCGGTGCTGCCAGGAAGCCACCTTCTTTCAGGGCGATGTCTTTAGTGTTTTAAGGTCGGGTCACAGCAACTGCAAAAGACTGCAACCCGACCGGACTGCAACTGCAAAAGACCCGACTTCAAGTTGCAGTTGCTAGGATTTTGACGAAGCACCGCAACTGCCCCCGACCGGTTGCGACCGGTCGCAACCGCTGTGCGTATAGATGTACTCGAGGCCCTTCAAATCCATCCCTGGCATATCCAAATTGGACAAGAACTGAGTGAGTTATGACCAAAACAATCCTGGATGCAGTCAATTTGTATGCTCCCCACCATTTTGAGCATATCTCTGTCAGTTCTTGCCCGATTTGAGACGTGCGGGGCTGCAAATGAAGGTAGGAAGTATATCTACACGCTACAATACTGCACGATATGTGTATTTACCCGGTTGCGACCGATCTCAACCGGAAAAAGACCGGTCAAGACCGGTCACAACCCAACTGGGTTGCAACCGGTTGCAGTCGCAGTTGCTACATTTGGGCATTTGCAGCAACCAGTTGCGGTTGCGGTCGCTGAAAAAACGGGTGAAAGACCCGACCCGACACGACCTTAAAATGCTAGATGTCTTGAGCCAACTCGCAAGTATGCCCTCTGCGGCAGCAGCAGTGAAGATGGGAACCACCAATGAGCTCCAGCTTTGGAAGATAAGTTGTCCCCCAGGTGTCGAGAGTCTTCCCTGCCACTTGATTAAAGGTTGAGATGTTAAACATAAATTGTAGGGTAAGAGAGCTGTACTCACCAGGAGCTCCAGGAGGTGCGATCTCTTCCTCGTTGCAACAAAGAATAAACCGTCGGAGATATGGCAGAGCAACCTCCCTCCCAAATCCTTGAATCAGCAAGGCAAGAAACTTCGAAAGTTCTGTCCTGCCTTCCATAAGTTCACGAGGGGAGAAGAGCACATCAAGTGTGATATCATCTGCCTGCATCTCGTGACCAACGTCAAAGCCCAGACAGTGAAGCACCAGAGATATTCCCCCATCCAGTCTATTGAGAGCAGTGGCCTGAAGAAGATATGTTAACAAGGACGTAACAGGTTGGCAAACGTTGGACACCCACTGCATCAAACAAATCATTGTGGGACTCTTCGATGAATTTTGCTATGGCCTTGAGTTCAGTAGTTGTGGTATTATCTTGACCACCATGGAGGTCCATATACCCAGGATGGAGGCCGTTTGGTTGATTTGCATTCAAGTGGCCAGCAGTGTAGATTCCATGGCGAAGAATGGCGCGTGCAGCAGCTGCACATTGCTCAAGGGTGAGTCGTCTTGATTTGATTGAATTCAGAGTAGTTACCCCAGAGGGCATGAGGGGGGCATTGAGAGGCATTTGTTGATATCTTCCAGCTTGAAGTTGACCAATAAGTAGGTGCGAGGAGTTCTGACGGAATGAATTCATTATAGAGAAAGAGAGGAATGGCATGGTGACTAGGAAAGTTCGACCAGAGTTGCCATAGCCTGTCGCCCATGAGTCCAGACAAGGCTAAGGCGGGAAGCTCGCTGCCATGACCATTGTTCAGCAGATGATGGGATGGTGGCAACTGATCCGAAGGCTCCCACCGTTGGAAATATTAATGATTTTATAAATTTACTATTCTATTTCTGTACTGGAGAGGATATATTTAAGGGCCTTGAATTATGTCTAAGTCGTTTGTCTAGCAAAACCGTATGCATTAGCAGAAGCTGTGGCGGATAATTTAATTGTAATGTCATGTTTGCAGCGGCCAGCCTCAGAACTTCTAGCCTGAGCATGTTTGACATCCCCACTAGGACCATCAGAGTGGACTGCCCACTTACGCTTCACTGTACTCAAGACGACGGTTTCCACCAGTGGTTCCACAGTTGGAATGGTGACCGATCTAGTCCAAGAGGCCTTCACCCTGGCCCTGTGGGTCTTCTGGGTTTGGAAAAACTGCTTGTTGTTATATGTAAGACCTTCGATGGCGCTATCCACTAGAGACCAATCAAATTAGGTTGAGCTGACTGTATAGCGAGAATGTCATGTCTTACATGGAAGGGGCAACGGCTTCTCATGGATGCTGTATTGTAGACCATGGGTCCAATTAAATGTCAAAGTTGTTTGAGGGGATTTGAAGTGTGCAAGGGCTGAAGTGTTGCCTTTGAGACATTCAACCAAAGGGGTGTTCAAGTCACCCTGTTTTACAACAAATTCACCGACGAGATATTTAGCATTGGGGTCAGCTTCTACTCTCTCTTTGAATGTCAAAAGGGCTTTGCATTGTTGAGCCAGAAACTGGTGGTCTAGCAACTCCTGTGTGTCATGAAAGCTGAGAGGGACACCCTCCAACTTGAGGTTGTAGCGGCAAAAGAACCAGTTCTTAATTTGCCTGGCGAGTTTCCAACCCTTGATGACACGTTGCCTTGCTTGAACTGCAGGCATGGAGCTATCCAGGGTATACTGCCAAGAGCACAAGACACCTTGAAGTTCAAAGAAATGACAGAAGCAGAAGAGATCAATGACATCTTCAAACGAGGATACATCGGGAATGTGACCATTGACAGGATCTACAAAGAACATGAGGATGACAATGAGATTGAATGGGATCTTGGGGGCTAGGATCAAGTAGATTGGCATGATATAGGATGAGGAGATGATCAAGCAGAGTAGATGATGCAGTGTTATGAGCGGCATTCATAATCCATCAGCCCAACATGAAATCGTCATAAATGCCAAAACATGTCTCACGCATTGTTGAAGTGGCCATGAAGTGGCCACCATTGACAACAGTAGGTACAGGGGTTATAACAGCATGGAAGGTTTGCGGCCTGAGAAAACTGGGGGTAGAGGTATTAGTACAACTTGGCAACGAAGCAGACAGAACCCGGACTTACAGCCAGTCGGAAGGAGTTAATGCCACTACTTCGACATCCAAATGAGAACGGTTTGATTGATCTAATTTGAAACCATCGAGCAGTCACGATACACCCCCAGATTGCTTTGATGGAGGTAAATCTTGCTTGGGTGTTCCAATATACCACCACTTCAGGCCAGACAGGACTGTGATCACTGTGGCAAAGCTGTTGCAGTCCTGGTGCCACTGATGCTGCGTCCAGCCTGATGATACCAACAACCACCACATGTCACCCAAGGGATAGTTTTTGCCACCTTTCCTTTCAGTCTGGTTCCAAGTGACTTTCTCAGAGAACAGGTGCTGGAATTGGATGTCGTCAGTTGTGACCATAATGTCCAAGCAATTGAGAGATTTCGGGTTCTTGGCAGTAAGGCTGTCTAGAACTTGACGCAGAGTTCCCCTACGGTGACGAGTAGTAGATTGACAGAACTTCTTGCCCTCGTACTCGTCCTCAGTGGACATTCCTTGAGAGTGTGTTTCATCATCTAAATCCGGCACTGACTGATCTAGCATTTCACATGAGCGGTAAGAAGTAACAATTAAAAATGTAACAAAGCCCAACCTGTTACGACAATTTCCATGCGCATGGATCCTAGAGATCTTAGTGCATCCTTGAAGCTTTGTTTCGCTGCATCGACATCAGTGACGAGGATTGACTGATGTCGAAAGATATCCCCAATTTCTCTTGCGGTCATGCTTTGAAATGTCTTGTATGGTATTCTCCATACATGAGACTTGTTGGTGATGTCACCCTGGAACCTGTGACAAGCGTCATGTAATTTGTCCATGAAATCAATGTCATCGCGAAACTGAAAGCAGCAAGATGTCATCAATACATGGCAATAAACAAGAAGCAAAAGAGATAACTTACGTGTGTGGAAGGAAACAAAAGGTTTTTGTCACTACAATTTTCCATGAAAAATGCAGTTGATATGTTGCTCCAGATTCTCTACAAAAAAAAAATCAATGTGCAGCTTGAAGAATAAACGAGAAGCAACTGACAGGGCTGGCATTGTCAAGGACCAACAATTTGAAACTCTCTTTCTCCACCTTGTCGTCATCCTAGAATCCAGCTTTCAATCAGTGGCCGAGCGGGACAGGGAGAAGAAACTCAAACTGTTGAATCCGCAGTCAGGTCTATTATAATCTTCCTATCCTCGACCACAACAGATTTTGTTCCCAGATATTGCACGTCAGAGTCGTCTGTGTCTGACTGCAAGGACCCTTCCAGGGCTTCGACCTCCTCTTTTGATGTTTTGGGTTTGGGTTTCAGCCACGGGCGTGAGCCTGTCCCACCGCTGCCATCGCCACCGCCTGGATAAGGCTTATGTTGTGGCAGCTGAGGTCAAAGGGTCCTTGGCTCAACAGGGTTGACTGGGCTTGAATCAGACTCGTTGCTAGCTTCATTACCAGAATCCATCTGTGGCGTTAAGTCTGACTCCAAAGGATAATGTTCAATCAAAGCAGTGAGTGCAGGCGCAATATTGCTCGGATCACAAAAGGTGGGCTCGGATGCAGGACTGGGGCCTTCTGCCAGGGCGGTTTTGTGTGGGGTGGGGGTAGTGGAGATGGAAGGCGCAAGGCCGGGAGCAGGAGATAGTGTACCATGATGTGCAAGGTCTACAGGGGAGTTATGGACAGGAGACGGAGAGCGTTATGGCGTGTCTATCCTAGTATCAGAGGATGTGATTGCCATGTGGACACTCCCTGCGGGGTCTATGATCATTGGAGCAGGTTCAGATGGGAAGTGTGTAGTACCAGCAGAGACAGTAGCTGTACCATCAGAGGCAGTTGGTTGGCCAGATGAAGCAGAGGTATTGATGTATGTGGGGCCTTCAGGGGGGGAAGGGCAGTCTGGTAGGACTGATCCCAAATCAGCAAGTTCATGCGGAAGGGCCTGATGTTGCAAGGACAATGGTATGGCGCCAGCTTCGCTCATGGTAGTGTTTGTACTGGGAGTTTGGGTGTCGGTAAAGGAAGGCAGACTCTGCGTCGCGGATACCAGAGGGTTGAGGAAATGTGGTGATCATTCCACGAACGAAAGGAGATTCTCTGCGAGTCCTGGATGCTTGATCAGGGTTTGGGGCAAATTGCTTGATTGACCGATGGCCAAGACACTGGGGGTTTCTATCATAGAAGTTGAGTTTCGCTTATTTCATGTGGAAGAGAATTTTCACATACTTCTGAACGACCACCCTATGGTGTCAGTATAATCCAGCGCCTGCAGTGTCGTCAGAGCAATATTGAGCCTCGGAACACTGTTTACTCTGGCAGCAAGGTCCCAGATTACCCCCCAGAGCTCGCGTTCAGCGCTTTTGACAGAGATAGGCCTTTGATACTGCCCCATAATCAGCCAATACTTCAAATCACGGGGGTCAATAGCTCAATATCTGGAACAGAGAAGTCTCATTTACCTCAGCAAGAAGTTCCCTCCTGAGCAGACGATTCTGCAAATTACGTCCCATTAACAAGACTAACGGTGATATTGCCATCGCTGAGAACAATGGGCCCCTCAATTGAGACATATCCTTGATTTTTACACCGGTCTAATGTTCTCTGTCCTTGTCTTGCACATAAGATCTAGGCATATCAGTTCAGTTCACTGCGTCTTACATGAGCTAGTGGCTTGTACCTGTTGTTGAAAAAGTCTATGAGGTCCGCTTTCTGCTTTGGAAGATTGGGATGTCCCTAAAATGGTTTGAGTGGCGAGAAAGTTGATAAAATAGACATTGCGCACGTCCAAGAGAAATCAAAAGTGAAAAGCTGTGGTTTGGAAGTTCATAACCAGGTTGGCCACCCTCTTGCTCCGCTTACTTTTACAGATAGATGTGAAAAGGGCTTTGGGGACGGCTTCATAGGACGACATCAGCTGCAAGTCAGTTGCTGACTGGAAGGCTGCGGTAGCATTGGAGATATGAATTTTCAATGCAGAATAGGCATTGGAAATAAATGTAGGTAGATCATTGAGTTGTGCAAGATTCTGCAAAGCACATTGTAATTGAAGGTGGATGCGGCGAGCACAAGGGGACGTACAAGTTTAGCATCAAAGATAGGCAGCTTGAGGTCCTTGAGTTCTGGGCGTGGCTCAGCTCTCCTGGTGGGCTGTTTTTTATCCCTGAAAATGGCCGTGTCTATGATGCGATACTGCATCAACAATGTAAAGGTTGCCACATCGAGGGTGAGAGGATCTGTAGTGGCGGGGAGAGGGTCATTCATCTTTGCAATGAACTGGGAGATGGGGTGGTTTGTGGCATGCCAGCTCTCCTCTTGTTGCTGAAGGGTCGAGAGATGATGCTTGGCGAGGATGAGTATGCGAGCCAACTCCCTGGGAAGGAAAGCACAATACTTACTTCAATCATGGAGCCTCCAGCAGCATCTCACAGCTCACAGAGGTTGGCTGTCTCTACGAGCAACTCAGTCGTCCATGGAAAATACCTAAATCGCATTGCAGCTCCTCTTGGGGATCGCCAAGGTACAAACTTGGATTCACTGGACTCCCCCGCGTTCGCCATTGATGGAAGCCCAAAATGGAATAAGCAAGTAGTGGATTGCAGGTGCAAGGTGTGTGAACACAGGTGGGATGTCTGGGTCGTCGAGTGAGAAGGTGTAGTCAATTGTAGTTTGAAGTGTAGCCAACTCGGTTTGAAAATCTGAAGCGCACCAAGTGGGAGGCATCATAGTATATGGTAACAAATGAACCATCACATGATCCAGATGAAAGTGTTCATTCTCACATGATCGGCCCAGCTCTCTAAAATTCGAAAGGATATTATTATCAGAGACTTTCAAATATGATGATGGTAAAAGACAAGAGTTATGTAACTACTGCCTCGTCATCACTCTCCCATCCGTCTTCATCCCCCTCATCTTCAATTGAGCCTATATCTGATTCTGGGTCGTCTTCTAAATTATCATCCTCAAACCCTTCCTCTTCATCGTCAATTTCTTCGGAGTCGTCCATACTCTCGAGCGACACCAAGATGTCAGCTAGATGGAGCGCAGGGAGGACATCTGCATCCATCGAAGCTTCGTCTTCCTCGTCGATACCATTGTCGTCCAGCACAATCTCTGTTCCTTGTGAATGGGAATAGACATGGCCCATAGAGAGGCCCGAAAGGTAACACATGATCATATCCCTATCAACAAAACTGCAATTTGCCTCAGTATGTGGATGCGAACTGGTTAACGGATGGCTGTGTCATACCAATTGATATAATATGATTTCCAATCTTTCAAATCTTGCGCTATAGGTGAGAAGGACCGAATGTCGTGGATAGCCTTGCCTTTGTAAAATCAAGGTATGACACGGCAGCTATGGAGCACATCTGTGGGGTCAAGAAAGCCAAAGGACTCGGGGTCCACCAGCCTCAGAAAGGAGACATGATCAAGGCATCGATGTTTCCATCCTGAGATCCCAGGTTCAACAAGGGTATACCAGCGGACCCAAAGCAGTTCGAATCGTCATGTATGATAATTGGTGTTGCCCTCTCCAAGGTAGAAAACATTGGCATGGTAAATCCTGAGGACATGAGCGTACCAGAAAGGATGTTGTCCATTGTTGGCTGTGAAATGAGGGTTTAGCACCATGATGTTTCGTTTACAGGTATTCACATTAACAACATCCTCTCCCTGGCGAACATCGTATGTAGTGAAGCGGACGCGCATGATGTTGTGTTTGTAAAGTCAATTGTGTTTCATATGCACAAACTGCCAGAGGTCTGATGATTCCAGATCCCCGTCTTGTAGTTGAGGTAGGCCGGATAGGGATGATCTGACGCATGGAAGGAGATGCCGTTTTAACTTTGGAATGAAGTCCTAACGGGATTGGGACTGCTGTCAACTGCTATGCTTCCTTGAAAGGCAATGGCACATACCTGTATAGCAGGATCTCCCCTGTTATTTGTAACAAATTGCCCTAGGTGAAGGGGAAGGTTTTCCGTCTTACCAATAACATGGTGGACACTTTGCTCGGCTTGGGAAGCAGTGAGGTCATCAGCCCGCTCCAGAGGTGTTATTCGGGCCTGTATCTTCTGCAGACGCACTTCATGACGGTCGAGTCTGGCGATTTGCCGGCTGATATTTTTGTGATCTGTTCGACGATACCTTGCCTCGACTGTCCGGTGCTCAAGTTCACCCTGAAAAGTGAGTTGTGAGGAGTTGAGATTCGACAATAGGAAGTTACCCACAATTTCAGTGCTATATGAGTCCATAGTCCCATATCTTTGGATGGTGGCAGCAACGTCTCCTATTGAATGAAACTTGTAGGTATTGAGATTGAGGGCTTTTGGCCTCTGAGTTGTTGTTGAACCGCTAGGAGGGGCAAGTGCACCAGTTTGTTTCTTTGTGTGATTGGCAGACAAAAGGGTGTGGCGGATGTGAGCAGTGGCTTCACGGGGGAGTTCACGAGTATTGAACTTGGAACACGTTAGAGCAACAAATTTGCAAAGGGTATGGCCAAGAGACTGTCACTTTGTCCAACATCTTCAGAGTTTGATCTGTATGTAGTCTCAGCTGAGCCAGTCCATGCCATGTAGCACAGGTGAATATGAGGTCCATCATTCTGCTATTGTGGGGCTCATTCATAAGCCCTTCAAAGGCAGGAATCGCGCACTGGGGGAGAACATTGAGATTCGGCCCTTTACAGGGGACTCGAGAACTTGCCTGAAGTAGGTCAGCAAAGTCTCGGGCTCCTAACCTCTTCATTTCCGACGTATTGGAAGAGAATCTCTGGATCGTGTCTTTGCCGAAAGTATCAATCTGGCAATAGCTGCCATGGTGTCAGCCTTTGTATATAGTGGTCCAATGGCATTGTACCGAGCGTCAAGGAGATTCACATGACTTGCTTGCGAGGCATGGACCAGGCGAATGAGGTGAGTCAACACTGATTTCCACACGCCAACCTCCCACTCATGAAGAATATCCACAACGAGCATTTGGTGGTGATTGAAATCTACTTGTCCTAGGGCATCGCAGAATGCATTCTAGTGTTTGAGGCGTCAGTGACACTATCATACAGACATGAATTGACATACCGAGGATGAAACCAAAGACTCTGGCATCAAGATCATTTCAACTCATTTACTGTTCACGGCATAGAGATCCTCGTATATCATACGTCGAACAGTTTTTGCATCTTGCTTCCAGGAGTGATCCCAAGTACGGATTGCTTTGACCCTTTGTGTCATGTCCAACTTCATACCCATTCTGTGCAGGTGGACCTTCGGTATTAAGCACCGAGGGCAGGGGAGTCTACTGCCGTTACAAATGGATGCCAACAAAGCTCTGCACTCAAAATATCAATAATGTAGGATACCAAAAACAGACCACTTACTTCTCAGGGTAATCAGCTGAGTAGGTCATTATCCGAGGATAGAATCGCCGCAATATGGCATCGAGACACATAATAACAATTCCATGAATCCAAGCTTCAAGAAATTCTTCGTCTAATAGGATTGCCCATTGTGTGTGGAACAATTCACGCCAGCAGTGGGTAAGAAATGTTGGAGTGGGGCCTCCCTTACCTGCGATGTGCTCTGAAGCAAAGTCCTTGAACACGTCCGGAAGCTGCAAATGAGTTCATTAAAGGGTAAAACTAGGGATGCGATACAATGCATGTACTGTCTGAAAATATGCGATATGATTCGTGAGATGCAGAGAAGGTTTTGAATGACGATACTTGGACTCGTTCCCAATATAAAGATATGCAGGCCAGAGCTTGGATGAGCTGAAGGAGGTCAAATGAGTAGCATCAGACCATATCATCAAGCTGATGACACAGTGAGGGAGAGCGCACCCTGGTTCAGGTGGGGAAGCTTGCAATTCATGCTGGGCATCTAAAAATGCAGGAGAGGTGAAGAGTTCACCATGGACCTGTACTTTCTCAGCCTGGGGAGATGGACTCCAATTCAGCTCGTAAGGCTCGTAGTGGAGATAAGGCATAGCACGAGTATCTAATACTCATGAGTATTGTGACTCGTGGATCCAAGTCACTCGTGGGAAAAGACTCTTGAGGATCCGAGTATTGATTTTTGGGATGGTGAGTACTTGTGACAAGTACTTGCCAGTGTATGTACCAGTAATCATCTGTTTTACCTCACTATTTCCTTCCTATTTTCATCAGAATGTTCAAATTTGATGTAGAAACTCCCTTGTGAATAGTTTCACTGATATAGGTACTCACATATGTCTGATTACATATGTATAAAGAGCATTAGAACATTAAACAAATGCATCTCATGTATTGGTTGCAATATCTTGTATATATTTTATTGGATACTCATGAGTACTCATGAGTATACTTGTAAGTACTTGCATGACACGTGGAAAACAAGTACTCATGAGTATAATACCCACAGATCCGAGTATGACTTTTGGTTTTGCAATACTCATGAGCAAGGATCCGAGTTGACTTGTGAGTAGACTCGTGCTATGCCTTAAGTGGAGATGGGCGACATCGACAGTATTGGCTAGCTTCTCTTTGAGGACGGAAACAATGGATCGATGGTAGAGATCACCAATTACAGTGGAGTGGATGCCAGGATCCTTCATACACTGGTGAAATGGAACATCCAAGGTGACTCTAGTTGTGTGCCATCCAGCATCTTCATCTTCCCATTCTCTGTGTTGATTTTCGTTGTCAAAATTGTTACTACCAAGCGTCGCATTGATCGTGTTCCAAGGAATTGACCGCAGGTCCTCAGGTTTGAAGCCTGGCACACTGACAATCTTGAGAAGGGCCTTGAAATCTTCCTGGGACTTCTGAGCCCTGTGGTTCCAGTACCAGTTGCCTAGCAAGAACAAGTTGAGATTGGGATAAGGATGATAGGATGGTTGCTTGGGAAGGAGCACTGGACTAGAGGCCTCCGAAACGTCAAGGACACCATCTAACAGATCAGACAATGCACTATGGTCGTCGGGATCATGGCTAGGTGGGGGTGCCAAAAAATATGTCCGTGACAGTCCAAAAATGTTCCTGCAGGATTCGAATATCTGAATCTGAGAATCCCTGCCTGTCGGAGCTGTAAACCGAGGTCAATTTAACAAGCAATCGTTCTGAAAATTTGAACACACCTATAACATCATGATGAGCTTCCACAGTGTGCAGGATGAGGACTTTACACTCCCCCTGGTTTTACTTAGACTCCATGTGGAGTCTACCTGGACCTTCATAGACTAGACATGTACCATGATCAACAGTCTAACTCTATGTAGACTCCATGTAGA
>JABCKT010006797.1:0-17708 GCA_018858115.1 Tephrocybe rancida | reverse complement strand
CCGCCCTACCTTCTCAGGTAGGGCCGCAGAGTGATCTTGAGATGAATGAGGCATTCCGTGGTATTCGTGATTAGGTACGTGGGGCTTGGATTCGCCTATCTTCTCCCTGACGCTCCACACTAGTAATGCCACCATGAAATCTATCTTCTGCCTCTATTACATGTACGTGGTGAATGAATTCACTGATTTTCTAGACTGACAGGCTTGGATTCTCCTATTTTTCCCTGATACTCCACACTGATAACGCAACTGTAATCTTTATCTTCCTCAGTTTAATGCCACCGTGATCCTTATTTTACTTATGTATGTGGTGAATCTCACTAATTTTTTTGAACTGACAGATTTGTACTAGGTTATTTTCTCCCTGTGGCACTTCTCCCTACACCGACCACCCACCCCGAAGACGACAACCCCTTTTTGGACTATGGAGATATTGTGGATCCGCCTATATCTAGGCATCGTCGAAAGCGAGATGCGCAATGGAGGAATTTGGGGGTTGTTATACCTAGACTTATCGGGCCATATATGGAATATACTTCTTCTTCTAAGTCTTTGCGAGAGATGCCTCCTATCCCTCAGCAAGTGTGCACCTGTGGGATGCCGGGACGCGACATTGAAGTCATTGTCGTACATTTTGACAGTAAGGCTCTCTATCTTCATGAAACGTAATAGAACTTCATCCTCTTCTATTATAGACTTGGAGAAGACCATACTTACAATCTGCCCGTGTTTGCCTGCCCCACGACAACTCATACAGCATGGATGCTTTGCTTTGGCACCCCTTGAGCCCACTCTTGCAGTGGATTTCAAAGTACTGGACTTTGTATCCACATTATTACTTCACGTTGCACCTAATAATACTGGATGGACAGACACAGTTGAGACCTTCCTTGCGAAGCAAGGCTACAAGTTAGCTGCAGAGGTACGTCACAATTTGTGGACGAGATCATATAATTTTTCTAACAAGCCTTTATTTTTAAGGGATCTTTACGAAAGCGGTTTGGTAATGCGTTGGTTTGGTACAATGTTCTTCAAGATGCCACCACCCGCCACGTCGACCAAGTGCTTCGTATTGCACGCCGCCTTGATGTCGAGATTGATGACGGGATGGACATATCACAGGAGTTTGAAGAGGATGACCCCTTTTTGTCTCCGTGTGGGCGACAGTCAAACCCACCCAATATATCGGGGTCCCTGCCTGAAACACCTCGATCTCCTTCACCTTCCCCATTCCAATCACCCCAGAAGCCATTGCAATCCCCTCGCACTCCCCACCACCGCCCAACAGTTGAGGACAATGAAGACGACCCTCCCATCCCAGCTGCTGGATTCAAATACTCATCCCCGGACCATCTTCATTCCTGAACAGGATGTTGAAGCAATGGATAAATATGTAGAGTTTATCAGGGCAAAGAAGGCTCCTGCAAAGAAGAGGACGAACGTGGAGGAGCATGATCACATCGAGGGATCGCTTCACGTACCCAAGTCAGTGCTGGATGGCTGCGAGGCCGGCTTTACTGCAGCGGATAGCCGCCGTGAAAAAGCGAGCATGCAGTTCTTTGACGACACTGCCCTGATGGCTCTGCTCTGTCACCATGATGTTGTCCTCTTCATTGCGAACATGTGATCTGCTGGCGAGAAGCAGCACTACATAATGGTCCTCATAGAAACCCTCTTCCAGCACCTTCCTCCGCCCTACCGCGTGGGCCTATTGTACGACATTGGGTGCCAAACTGAGCGCAGCTGCATCAAGTGGGGCTTTTTGGATGGTTACATGGAAAGATTAACATTTGGTATCTCCGTTTTCCATGCTTTTGGACATCAATGGGTGTGTCAAATAATATACCATCCACGTAAACGTACGGGCTTTGGGTTGAGTGACGGGGAGGGGTGTGAACACTTTTGGCATTCAATCAGTAGGCTCATAGCTTATCTTCGGGTCTGTGGTGTAAGTCAA
The DNA here is from genome assembly GCA_018858115.1 of Tephrocybe rancida. Taxonomy (NCBI): domain Eukaryota; kingdom Fungi; phylum Basidiomycota; class Agaricomycetes; order Agaricales; family Lyophyllaceae; genus Tephrocybe; species Tephrocybe rancida. Next base: position 15,751 of record JABCKT010006797.1, on the reverse strand, counting down.
TATATTATGTTCCTTGCATATATACTAACAACATCTCTGTGTAGTATCATCAACGTCTGTATACTCTCAATCGCCAAGTTGATTATGCACAGAGCGAGATCCTTGAAAACATGGGTGCCTGGCTGTTGCGTCGATCCCGACATGCACTTGCAAAGCAGAAGGCAGCAGAGGATGTTCTGCGGAAGTGTGGAAAGTCAGAGATTGACCTCCGAGCAGAATGGAAGGCCCAGGTCGAGACACAGACTAAGCCCCTTCCACGTAAGTAATTTATATATTGAGTTGAATGGTTATTCATGTTTTTGCAGGCCAATCACGAAACGCAGGAAAAGACGCAGTCAAAGAGTTGATTCAGCTGCGCGAAACGCGAGACGGGCTTAAGAAACGGCAACACGAGTATGATACTCTCATTGAAGATGAGAATACACCCATCGATGAATATACAGATGTGAAGAACAAATTAGGATCGGTTCGCTCGCGCTTGCGGGAGCTCACCGCCAAGATTCGGGGCAAGCAGTCTGCTCTTGGTGTCACTGATCGTGCGCGGCTCGAGAAACTATTGAACGACCCATTTCTCACAGCTCGGATGAACGCTCTAGCTCTGAAGCAGTGTTTGCGTGACCGTCTTCGCACTCGAAAGTTTGAGCTGGATCGGTTAGAGCGTTCTTTTCGCAAGCAAGTCAATGGTGAGTTAATCGCGGGCAATTGCTTAATGAGGCTAACAATACTCTAGATCAAAAAGTTGATGCACACACGGCAGCTTCAGTGAAGAGTCGCAAGCCAGCTATATCGAAGTTGGCACGCAGTTACAATGCCCTCTGTGATACAATGCAGCAGTTGTTCAATAAGGGAAAGGCGCCATGTGGCGCAATATGCCCAAAACAACTCGAGTTGAAGGGCATCTTCGACCTTGATGTCAACGACACGATCTGGGAAGACATTAGGCTCGAAGAGGGGACACCAGCAGCTCCGCCGCCGTGGCTTGCAGACGAGAACGTGTGTGCGGGTATCAAAGCACTGTTGGAGCGGGATTGTTGCCTTGAGGAGGAGGTTCGCCTTCGACAAGAGTGCCGTAGCATGCGCGTTTGGCTATCTGAGGAGTGGCGTATCGTTAATTTAGCCCTCGGTACAGGTGCGTCTTTTTACGTTTTACAAGATCATGGACTAATATATGAATTAGATGACGAAAGTCTGGCTTATCATCTGAGGCTTCGGTGTTCCTCCTTACTTCGACTTTGCTCCCAATGGCAGCTGTTGGTACACTCAGTTGACTTTGGGGACATCACATCATTGCCTGATTGGGGCCCATCTGCGGAGGATATTCTCAATTTCCGCAACGTGCAGAAGACTGTGCTTGTCAAAGACATACCAAGGACTTACACTGACAACACCAAGCACGACAATCAATTGCATTGTGAGGAGCGGGATGAGGAGAGTGAATATTCTGACTCTGAGCATGGGGAGGTAGATATGTTTTTAATTGATACAATAGATGCAGTACACTTAGCAGACACCACTCGATCAGAGATGGTGGATAACGACAAGTACTTGTATGATGAGTAGAACATAAATCAATTTATTTATTAGTCTTGAAACGATGTGTGAATACTTGACATTAAATTTAGTAACAATATATGAATACTTAATCAACTAAGTACAAGTGGTCGCGACAAAACGCACATGGTCGCGACAAAACGCTCATGGTTGCGACCAGAGGGACATGGTCGCGACCATGGTCTTGGGGCCTTTAAGGGTAGATTACTTGGGTGTAGTAACTACCCTAAATAGGTGTCCCGGGGGGTTGCCTGAAGTGCTAGTTGGACTTATTGTTGTACAAAGATACTTATTTTCGTATTTGCCATTGTACTGTTTCCACTGCATAACCAATATCCATATTCATCCACATAATTGATTGCTGTCATGAAAGACAGGTGTTCGGACTCGAGAGTGGTGCCCCCTCTTGTAAAAAGCAGCGAAATCGCTTGAAATGAGAAGGCCTTTCTACTCTCATTTGTCTGAAACTAGTAAGCTTTCCATTGGCTTTGACAGCTTTATATGGTTGACCTCATTGCCAGCAAAACCTGTGGATCATAAGTCATCCGACAAAGGGCACAGTGATCAGCAGATTCTTTGGGCTATGGCTTATCACCTTCTCCCAGACTTACCAGAACCATCACAATTGTTAGACACGGGCTATCCGAGTTGCAAGGGGTCCGTTCAACGGTGTGTCAAATGCCAGTGGTAGACTCGGGACCATAGTGTGACACCACATGCAGCTTAATAAGACGTTGTTGGATATAAAGGCCCTGATACAACTAAGTATAAATCTCTACTATGCGCTGATCAATGGTAACCTAGTCCTAGGTTTTTTGACTCTATAGACCCTGCAGCGGATAACTTCTCCCTGGCCACTATCATCAATAACTTGTCCTGCTGAATCTCCTTGAGAATGGCACAAAGTTTGTTGTTTAAGCTTGTGGTTCTCAGCCTCGATCATGCTCTTCTTGAGCTCGGACTCACGGAACATCTTCTCAATGTTGTTGTAGTCCAATTTGAGGCTCTGATACGCAATGCGGATTTGTTCTTCGCTCATCCACAAATTCGTCTCATCAGGCTTTTTGTGCATTCTGGGTGACGGCACATGCCTGTACACAGGGTTGAACTCCTCAGTGTCCGCAGTCTGCCCCGACCCAACAATGTGGTCAAAGTTGGCAGTGTCCAAGCTTGGTGGCACCAACTCGTCCTCTTTGGTTGTAACGGCCTGGCTGGTGCGATGACACTGCAATGAATGAGGAGAGTTTTGAACAGCATGCCTTCGAGTGGGTGTTACAGCCAGTGTTGCGCTGCCAGTGTTCATTCAATAATGATTATGGCAAAGTGAGGTAATAATATTACTCACCTGGCTGCAGCCTCATCATGTTCAAGCTTCATCCACTACTTCACCGCCTACTAGATCATTCAGGCTGGATGATGTTCTTTTTCTGGGCTGAGATTCTATAAGTCTTCGGGCGTTGTGATGCATAATAATGGATGGTGGATGAACTCAAGGGAGTGTGGCGAGCCGCGACACATTATATACTAGGCAATCAGCTTGGCAATGTGCTGAGTGAGCTTAACACACCACGTGGCTAATTCTTATGCCAAGTGCCAAGAATTTGAAACATCATTTTCAGAGAGTTAAAACTTGTTTCTGTTGGCTCTGCTTCCCAAACTCTTTACCACACTCAACCCAACGAAGGGATCCCTCTATCTTCAGCTCTAATTTTCCAATGCCATCTATCATGGTGTCTATGATAGCTAGCACTTCTCTCTCCTATATGAAGTCTGCACTTAAGTTGAACCCCCTCCGCCAAGCCGCTGCTCACACAATCTTGCACCACAACACTCATATTTGGGATCATTCAAAAATTGAGAGAAATAATGGGCTTCATAGGGCGTATGTTGATCTCCACAGTCATGGAAATCTTTCAGGTGAGGAATTGCTTGAATGTAAAGCAGTCTTGAAAGACTTACAGGAAGATGTACTCAACACGGTCTGAATCAAACTCTGTTGATGTATTTGCTTATCTTCTTATTATTTGGATAGATTTTGACTCTTGACAGTGTGGATGGTGGAATGACAATCCTCCTCCATATTGCTGGAATTTGTGCTCCCAACGACCTAGAGGCCAAAGCGATTACCGTTGATGTTGATGTTCCTCCTCCTGAGTGTCTGGAAGGAGGGAAGGAATTTTCCAAGGCTGTAGCAATGCTGATACAGATTTTTAGCTATAACCTCACGATTCCCTTCCTAAGGTTGTTCAATATACGGTGCATTATGGAAGGCATTGTTCCTCCTCCACCTCCCAGTCTGTTCTGTTTCTATCTCATTTACCTGACTGATCCTAAGCCCTCAACTCAATAGAAACTGGCCATTCAATCATGCCAGAGGATAGCTCCCCCCTCCCACCTCCTCAGCCAAAGGATGGTATGTTGGTTCAGTGCTGATGCCATCCGGGAAGGCCGGCTGATCTTGCTCGAGACTTTGCCATTTCGAACATCACAAACATTCCCTTCGTCAAAGCCTCTCCTTCCGTTGCTTCTGTTGTGCCAACTGGAACCTCTGATATGAATCAAAGTGAGCCAGTGCCCTTATTGCGCTCTACTCGTGACCAACAGTACCGCCTTCAGGCAACTTACACAAAGCACCCCAAGATAGCATTGTGGATGATGGTTTTGCAGGTGCTATTGTCAGCATAGGCCCGCGAGCTGACTCAGTTATCGATCGGTTTTCATTCTCAGCTCTCAAAATACCTAAACTCAGAAGACTTGTCCAAACCAAGCGAAGTAGTCGATAGGAAGAGATGATGCATGTGGGTGAATTTAGGTACAGTTATGAACAAGCTTCCACCATACTTGTCACACTTGAGGCCGACTTGCATATCAAGGTAAATGTTCTCTCTCATGCATGACCGACGCCATCTCATTCATTGTTTAAGAATCACAGTGAGAGGCTCAAGAACGAACAGAGGGTTGGGTCATATCTCAGAGATGCCTTCACTGCTCTATTGTTGGTCGTCTTTGGGTTTTCAGTGGTGTGTTATGCTCTGTGAAATGAAGGCATTTGACATATTTTTACTTATATTGGTCTGATATTGTTACACATTGTATACCTTCCTCGGCACAGTCCATAGTATGTGTGTCGTAAATAGATTACATTCAACTTACAATTGCATGTCAACAAAGTGCAATCATGTTCAAGTTAATCTTGTATATTGTAGTGTCCCCAAATGCTGTATGCCTATATATCTGGATTGTATATGCCAATAGATCAGAACATAGTTATGATTGCACACAAGTAAGGTTGTGATGGAACATCAAGCTGCACATTCTATTCTTGATCATGATGCTGAGCCCACTCATTACTTGGATCTCGGTGCCATCATCTGGCTTGAGGCGTACCTATCAACATATCGCCATATTCTTGTCATCATTTCCCAACAACAATCTCATGGACTCCGTTTGCACAAACGTCATGGACCTGACAACAAAGAAGAAGCTCACCTACTACACCAGTAACTACACCTTCTACATCGAGACAAAGCAAGAGAACAAGGCATACCACAAACAACAGGATGGGATCCAATACATCAAAGAGTACATTTGCACAACTATTAGAACAGCTGTTCTCTCACATTTGATCCAACAGGTTAATTGCCTCCACTGGTACCTATGCTAAGTTGGTGTGCCAAGCCAAGTCTAAACAAAAATTATCGACAAGATGGAGGCTGCCAGATTCATTGAAAAAATTGAGACACCCAAACCTCTCCACTTCAACTTCGAGGATGTTCGGAAGTTGCACCCACCCATCACACCTTCGACGAAGTCGCCTTCTCCTACTCTGGCAAGAAAGAGGACTACATTTACATGAAACTCACATTCAGAATCGTCCCCCTTCTCCTTTTCATATATACAAAACACTGATGAACATGTCTATAGCACAGACTCCTGGCACCCTCGGCGCCAATGGAACAAGAAAGTTGACACCCATTCACCTCATCACCAACACCTACCAGCCGTGCAAAGGCACCATCTCCAAGAATGCTACACTCAAGCTTGCTAAATACTGGAAAGTTGATATTCATTTACCTCATCACCAATGCCTACCAGCCACGCGAAGGCATCATCTCCAAGATCGAGTACTTCCAACACTCTTCTCACAGAAGTTCCCTGTGAAGGACATCACGGTGCGTTTCGTCACCCTCCCCCTCGCGATAGACAATGTTTTTCTTATACTTTCTTTTCCATATAGGCATGGCGGTCACAGTTCGGCCGATTCAGTTTTTCGGGCACACATCAGACCTCCCCAATTAAACAGCTCTCAGATGGCCTGCAGAATTGTGTCATATTTTCTCAGCTGGTGATGGACTGCCCCTCGGTACCCACCTTTTCCATCATTACCTATGATACATGTCAACTGACATGCTGTTTGTTTAAAAGTGTTCGAAGGCAACATCGTTTTTGTCTCTCACAACTTCCGTCCATATTCGGTATCTTGTGGTGGACTGCTGCAATCTTAGACAATGCTCTTGCGCTCACAAAAGCTGGAGGTGAAGAAGTTGACGACCCTATGGTGTATGGCTCTGGCACAATCTCGCAGCTTAGCAGGAATGACAAGGACATTCTAGTGAAGAATATAGCTTCCAGGACGCCCGCAATTTTTGTGCCTGAGCTGCTGAAATATCACATTTTTTGCTACCACAATCATTTGGCACCGCACCGCAGTCCACATGAGTGCACTTCTATATCACTACGTCTACAGTGAAGAACAAGACATGTCTCGACCTTCAGAGTACTCATGATGTCGCAACTGCTAGACTTCATGCTCTTTGATCTTCCGTGGGTATGCGCCACTGTAAAGCCCCATCAACATTCCTATCAGATAGTCTACACAGTTCTGCAGTTTAAAAGGGGGCAGGGGCGGGGCGGGGGTGGTGGGGATCTCTCATAGCACAAGCAACCAGGCTTTGACAAACAACCTGTTTCAGCCAACGACGGGGTGGAAAGGGATCAAGTCTGCGGCCCTTCCACTCCTTCATCAATTCTTCTTCGTCAACTTCCTCTGTGTCATACCCATCCCCTATAACGTTCACATGAGGGGGGCCAAACAAGTAGAACGACAGAATCTCACCTTCCAACTCGTGACACTTTTCTTTATATCACAGCAGTAATGTGTTGCAGAGCCTTGGGATGAACGTCTTGGGTGGATCAACAAAATACAAGAAACGGGCATCATCACCGTCTACGTCCTCCCTGTTCAATGGTGCGCCAGGCGGGCAGGTAGGCTTCCATGATCCATCAGATAGGGATGGTATGCTCCAGAGCTGGAATGGTGCAGGTGGCCCAAAATGTGGAGGTGCTGGGGTGTCAACAAATTGCTTCACATTGTATCCTGGTGTATACCCTGGGCCATACAGGATGGCAGCTATTGCAGCAAGTTGGCCGTCAGGGTCATATCCAAACACATTGTATGAGCTCCCATTGTTTGCAGACTTTTGCGACGACATAAGCCACAAAGCCAATGTGGTCAGTTGATATTGTCTTGACCATGCCCAGATTATGCCAAGATCAACCTTGGCAAGCCCATGTGATAGTGCCACTCTACGAATAGTTAAACCACGATAGGTTTGTTATTCCAGACAATAACCCAGAACACATCTTTCAGACCTCTTTCAGACCTCTTTCTACCACCTTCCCTACATAATTGTTGATACTATGCCAGCAGATCGCTCTGAGGGTGCCAGACACCATAACAGTGATGCTCCTGACCTTTGTGTCGGGTCCAGGAAACCAATGTAAGCTACACTACCTATGCATTATTGTTAGCTAAATACTGACCATTGACCATCGATCGCTGACAGTTCTCAATGCGATCCCCTCACACATGCTGGTCACCATTTTGGAAGGACCGTTTTTGCTTTCAGCGATATAAGGCACCTCATTGCCCAGGGCCTCAAGAGAATGGGCAAGAGAGAAAAAAAGGAATTAGAAGGTTTGGATGAGTCCCAGGTCATGGAAAGTTGGTCCGCTTGGTTAGTGTGCTATACATACAGAAGTATCACTTTTAACGACTGCCAACAGGGAGTGTTGGGAGTATGACGTCTACAAAAGATTGTTAGAAATTTGCAAAGGACTGGAGGATAGATTGGTAGGCTCTAACACTGCTGAGGAGCTCACGTTAATCTCAGACCTTGTGAGTTTTTTTTCATGCATTCGGCAACAATAATCATGTTTCCATGATTCAAAAAGGTTGCGCCTCCTCAAGAGCTGAGGATACCAAAGGAATGAAACCAGCCATTATTGATTGGATTACCCCTGTTGATGGTTACCTAGATCCTCCCTTGAATCGGAGGATAAAGTCTTCATGCGGCTTTAATCACAAAGTCACGGGTTGCCTTCTTTGTCCTGCAGGGCTCGACTTGGCCAATACCGAGTATGACCTTACTGAATAGTCTTTTGAAAATGCCATTTATATTCATTGTTCAGACTTAGGCAACAATTAGGGAGTGGTGAAAAAATTGTGGCTGGACACCATTGGCCCATATTTGTATACCTTAAAAACAAGTTCGACCCGTCCGATCCATGGAAGGGCTTGTTGAGGAGCGAAATACTTATCAAGGTGCATTCCTTCACCATTCCATCATGTCATTCTTTCACTGACAGCATGTATATCCAGGCATTCAAGCATGTCTTCATTGCTCCTAGTGCCGCACATTCCACGGAGAACCTTGAGACTACAAAATCCGGAAACACAAAGATCCATGGGATGCATAGAGTCACTAAAGCTTCCATTGTCTATGTTGCCACCCAGGTACAATATCCATCTTCTTTCTCACACAGATGCCCTGCTGAATCACTGGAACCTCAGGTCCAATTTGCTCTATCTTCTGCTTCTCAGTGGTTGCACTCTGACAAGGTCGTGGATTCAGAAAACTTTTATAACAGTCTCCTCAATGTTTTGGAAGACCCAATACACAAAGCCCATGCCTTGGACCTCCTTAGTTTCTGGGATCAGTACGTTTTATTACTCAATTTCTCTAGTTTTATGATGAAGTAATCCTTAGTACCATATTTCCGCATCACGTCCCAGAGGCAACTTTAATACCGGTTGAGGGTAGTCCTTTAGACCGTATTCTTCAGATGAGCATAGAGGTGCAGTTGAACTGATTCTGAGTCATGGTAATATGTTAAGTGTAGTTGCATGTAACATGTTGATATGCCATACCTGAGTGAGTTCAAGTTCAAGTGGCCCAACCAAGCTGTTCGCTTCAACTTTGAAGTCATATGTCCTCGAAAACGGTGTCTTCAAGTTCCCTGTGTAACAGGCAGGATTTACCTCGGACAATCAATCAGACCTTCCCAATGGTTCATTCAGAGCGTTGAGATCACAATTTTTGGGATTGGGACTTATGCCCAGTGAAAAGTCCGTTGGGTGAATACAAGCTAAAATAAACCAAATCGGAGTGAATCGAGAGGAATCAAGCCAATAAGATATCCCAATCTTATCCCATTCTCATTTGACCTTTTGACATCACTGATCTTTTTGACTTGCTCTCCTTGACCTGTTTGTAGGAATTCAAGTCAACTGACTTGTCCAATTTGTGCTCAAGTCATTTGCTCAAGTCAATTGCAAGGTGTCCACTGGATGGACTGAACTTGTCTATTCCTTGTCTTTGGCCTCATCCTGACAATATCAGCCTGATTAGATAATTATGTGAGCTTATTGTCATATATAAGCTTCGTCAATGCACGGAATTTCTTACCTGCTTCTCTTCCTCCAACCACATCCATCTCCCACTTTTGCCCTCGCTCTCGCTGCCAACGCTGCCCTCTGTCCCCACTCTCTGCAAGTGACTGTCGACTGTGACGCACCTCACAGCCACCACCTAAAGCCTCAATGCGTACAGGAACCAGTCGGACCAAAAGTGGGCCAAGTTGAGAGGCTGGGCAAATGTTACAAGTGAAACGGTACGCATACATACACTCTCACCACGGCTTTGGATTCCCATATGTCTTTTATCTAGGATCCCTACTGTGTGATTACATTGAAGGTATAATGTCATATGCTGCCTCCATTTTCTATTGATCAGTATTGTTACAGCTTACAAATATGCATCCCAGGCCAGATTCTAATGGTATGTCTGCCAATTCATCTTTAGCCTGCACGTGCTAATACTGTTGGTTGTGCAGGTAGTTGGTCCGCAGTTTGACAACGAGGTGAGGTGGAGGAAGGGCACAAAGACGGGGACACGCCGTGCACGCTGGGTAGGTTGGGGCGGATTGGGGCATTCAGTGGCACTTATTACATAGTTTGTCTTCAAGTATAAAAATGAAATTGTTTTACCATACCACTGGATCGAGCAAGAATGAACGGGCCCAAATATCAATCGAGCGAAAGCGAAGTCAAAAACTGCTGTCTGGCTTGGCTCAATCCTGCTTGTTTTGGCTGTTCAAATGGCCCAAATATTGAGACAGGCAAAGCTGGATCAAGCGGGTTCAGGCAGGTTCTCGTGGGGCCAATTTTGCTTGTTTTTGCTTGTACTCGCTAGACGGACTTTTCATGGGGAAGCATGCCTCAAGCTAATGCGCTCATGACACAGTCGGAGGCATCTCAATGAGGGGCTCAGTTGGAGTCAAGCTGGCATTCACTGGGCCGCAGCGTTGAGCTCATAACTCTCCTATCTGGACACCTTGAGTATTGCACCACAGCAGCTATCTAGACATATATAATATAGCTGTATCTCGCCTCCAAATGCTATGATACTGTATCACACAATTATCACATGTTCAACCCAGTGTCGTGGATTGAATCTCACTCTTCATGATGCCAAGTTAACTACGTGTCCACTTGGACCCAATGCACACAGGCCATGTTCAATTTCTATAAATACAGATCGCCCTCTTCACTTATTGGCTCATCTCTTTTAGCCCTCTTACACCTCACCTCATGCTCTTCCGCTTGCACTCGCCACAAAGCTGTTATATGATTATCTTTCCCTGTCTTGGATAATGTTTCAAGAGCCAGCTATTGACGTCAATCTCTCTTATGGGTCATGACGCCTTATCAGTTTTCTCGTTAGTCAGTACCTTTCTCCACTTTGTTGCCTGTCATTGATATGTCCTCCCGCACAGAGCCAGCATGAATCCGTTTTATAAAGAAACTCAAGGGCAAACTATTGACCTTGATTTCTTCTAGAGGACACGACATCCTCTTTGTTTCTTGCTTGTCAGTCAGTGCCCTTCTCTATTTTGTTGCCCTGAAATTAATTATCTCCTCCTGCACAGAGCCGGTGTATTGCAAGAAACTTGTATGCAGTCATTTCTTCATTTTACTGAATGTTGCTCATGTTCAGGTTGCCACAGGTTCAACTCTTTATTCAAGGTCAGGTATCTTGAGCATGCTTGTGATCCAGGGGGTGTCATGGGATACAAGTAGCTGTAGTCTAAGTAGTATGTACGAGAAGACTTTAGATTGGAAACATAATTGGTCGATATCTGTTTGTACATACTATTGAAATTTAATGTTCTTGATGTCCAATTAATTCCATGAGTATGACAAGATGTAACGGGGATCCTATTAAGAAAATGCAACTGGGTTGAATGAGACTGAAAGCTGCCATGTTAGCAGGCAAGAACATCATGAACAACATGTTGGAGAGTCTCAAACACTGTGTCATGACATCCTGGACTACATACAACAGGTAGATGAAAACTATATTCCTATACAGAATGATGCAGGAGACCACATGCAACGAAAAGACAGATAAGATGATCCTATATAACAAGATGCCATAGAACAAGCTGTGCAGCACAATACAGGAGACCAAATGCAACAAAAGGATGGAAAAGATGATCCTATGCAACAAGGTGCCCTAGAACAATCTGTACAGGATGTTGAGGTAGGTCGAACAAGACTGAAAGATGAGCTAGAGCCGTAATCTCGAGGTGATACTGCTGAACAACAACATCAAACTGTTAATGACCGGCTACCTTCAAGCGCATAGATATTCACGATCAACCCCATCTATCCTATATCTTCCCATGCAGAAAGATGCTGTAGAACACGCAATACAGCATGACAAGGGAGATCGAACAAGACTGAAAGATGAGGTGGAACAGTCATCTCAATATGAGGCCGTAGAACTACATGACCACGTCGGCAGACAGGAACATTGCAAACAACGTGTTGGATAGTCTCAGCCACCCCATTATGAAGTCCTGGACTACATACAACAGGTAGATGGATGATATATCCCTACACAGAATGACATAGGAGACCAAATGCAACAAAAAGACGAACAAGATACTCTTAGGCAATAAGATGTGCAGTAGAACAAGCTGTGCAGCATGTTGAGGTAGATCGAACAAGACTGAAAGATGAGGTGGAGCAGTCATCTCAAGGTGATACCGCTGAACAACAACTCATCAATTTGAATGATTGGCTACCTTCAAGCACGTAGATATTCATGATTAACCAGGGATCAACCCTGTCTATCCTATATCTACCTGGTCATCACAATGATCGTCTTGATTGTGGTAGATGCCTATATCTAACTATATATAGCTATATCTTTTCCTTGATGGATCCCTGATGGCAGAGCTTGTTTTTGATACACTGAGTTGATTGGACGACGAAGAGCTACAGGAATACAAAGCTCAATAGACTCAAAGTAAGTAAAGGAGACCATGATCAAAAAGGAAGTATGATTCGAAAAATAGGGCCTTTGGGATATATTTTGAGGAGAACTGATGTCATTAAAGGAGAGGATGTATGAAAGTGATGAAGGTAGAGAACCAAATGGGGGTGGTTGATGAGTCAGGTACGGGTCTGAGCGTATATCAGATTGGACTTCCGTGAAGACATGTCTTGGAGACGTTCATGGCATACGTCATAGTACAGAAAAGATAAGTACAGGTTGGACCAATTGACCTTGGGGCAGCAGTAGATCCAAAACACGGCTTATTTCCCCGTATATTTTTCTTCTTTCCTCGTCGAATTGATGCCAACAAACAGCCCAAAGGCATCGATGCTCGCTGTTTCGGAACTCCGTTAAACTCCAAAGGTTCTTCATTGCTGCTTGGAAGGAATTGTGCCATGTAATCCATCCTGACGAGGCATAACTGAATTTGGTCGAACTCTCCTCGAAGAGTCTAAATCTTGCGGATGTGTAGACTTCTTCGAAGGCAAAAGTCCGGCCCCAGTTGATGCCTGAGTGCTGGAAGAATAAGCACCGCCTTTCGAAGCTTCTTGAAACCATTTCAGCATATCTACTGGTGAGATATCAAAGTCCGCTGGGGGAAAGGGACATCTAAACAATGGTCGCCGCAGCTGGAGCGCTTCAAGCGCGCCCAGATTGGAAGATACATCGAGTTCCACTGAGATGGTGTCACCGATCAAGGAGTTAACTGGTGACTGCCCACTGATATTGCGAACGAATAGTTCATCAATATCCTCTTCTCCTTTTGACAAGTGGGCTGCTCTCTCGTTACAATCGACAATCTTGGTGGCTGGCCCCTCTTGTAGCTGTGGCAACACCCTTTTGCCTCGTGAATCAGGTCGCCTAGGCTGTGAGTTGGATGCTTCTTGAAATTGCTTCAGCTTATCGGCTGGTGAGATATCGAACATCTCTGCTGAGGGCAGCCAAGATCGTAGCGGTGGGGCATATTTTGAGTTTACATCCAAGCTTTGTATGATGCCGCCGTAAATTTGTGCCGACTGTTGACTGGGGGTATGGACCAAAAGCTCCTCCACTTCTTGTTCCTCTTCCGAGGAGTTGGCTCCTGTTGCCTCGTCCTGTTCGTCATTCTCATTAGCTTCTCCCCCCTGCGGCTGAGGCAACATCTTCTGCCATCGCAATGCCGAACTTGTAGGATTTAAGCACCAAGTTTTCAACCCGTTATTGCGACACGGAGGTTCAGGCCTCACCAAGGCAGTTGAATGGGCCTTTGAACGTCGTGCCACATTGGGTACCGGCGCTCCACTTCGAGTGATGGTCGGAGTTCCCCCTCGCTGAGTGGCTGTGGCATGATCTGGGAAGCTGCGGGATGGCTGTCGGACTTTGTCTCCAGAGGCCCGAGCACGAGGAGCATCATAGGGTTCGTATAATTGATGCGACGGTAATGAGGGAATGTGATATGAGCACAATGACCCTTGCGACTGACAGGGCGCCTCAACAAGGGTGGCCTGGAACGCATGTGGGTCTTCATTAAGAGGGGATCTAGCCCCAGCCCGCCTGCTATTTCGATCGGAGTAAGTAATGGTTGGTGCCAACTGAGGCTCGCTCCCAATGGGTTCTGTGCACCCTGGACTGTGTAATAAAAGTCAAGCATAGTTGGCGTGAAATTTGTTGGTTAACAGGCACCTGATGTGTTCTTCGTCTGTGTCATCCGCTTCCCCTACGATCATCTTTGACAATTGTGAGTGCGAGCCTCCGACCTCCATAGCAGCCTGGCATTCCGGCGGCACTAGCGAGACGCGTTTTTTGGGTACCTGTTCTTCCTCCTCTTCGATCGATAGACGCTGTGGTTTTCGTTTGCGCTGAGGCACATAAGCTTGTTTTGGACCGGGTGTCTCGAGTTCCACGTATTGGTCAATTATTGGTATGAAGCGATCCATGTTCTTGTTGAATCTATTCCTCCAGCTACACCATGGGTGCCTTTTTACCCACGCAAATTGCTCAGGATCTGCACTATGCTTCGAAGTCGACATTATTCTTTGGGAAGGTAAGAAAAAACTGAAGCCAAAACACACCAACATCTCCAGTTCTCGATATACACCTTCACCCCGGCGTCCACCACTTCGGGCATCAGGTATCTTGAGTGCTATGTACCTGGCAAGCTTTTCATCATCATCAACAGTGAAAACTGTCCTTGGATGCCGGCGACGCTTTCGACGATAACCAATGACAGGACCCTCCTTGTCTTCACATTCGGCATCATCAATGTTGTTGTCCAGAAGCATCTCCGATTGGAGTAATTCGAAAGTATCTGCATCTTCAACTACATCATAAGCTCTACTGCGCTTTGGCCTGGAACGTGGACTCCGTCCTAAAACGATGTTCGAGGATGTTCATTAGTGAGGCATAGCCTGACGTAGCTTGAGTGGAAATATACCCTGCTTCGCGGTTTTCTGGGCCTCGCCTTGGGCCACAAGATCGTCACTGATATTTTGTTCCCCTGGAATTCGCTCCATATTCGCTTTTACTTCAAAGTCCAGAGAGTCTGAGTCTACAGTTTGCCCAAATAGAAAGCAACGTCGGGGACACGGTGCAGATCCAGATGTGACTACTCCTAGAGCCAGAAGTAAGGACGAATATATCTTGAAACAACTTGAATGTCTGCAGGCTCAGATCATTTAACGAGATAATCAATAAATGATAAGATGATATCCCGGATCTATACTGTAGCGAACTGTATGGTACAAACCGTAACGCGTAACGGTCCTGCGGTTGTTAACCCTTTGCATATTTTTTTTCACCTTCCAAACAGCTCCGATATTTCGATTGAAAAAGAACCCTACATATTGCTACCTGGCTCAAATTATTGTACATTTCCTACTCAAGGAATAGTAGTTGCCTATATGGTGATCCTTAACGCATAACACGCCTCGGATTGCTATCTCGGATCTAATCCGGCGCGTAACGCAACCTCGGCGGTTTATACAATACAGTCCGTTACAGTATACAGTCGCAGACAGGCAAACTCAGGGCAAACTCAACAAGCCCACACCGCCTATACGTGGCTATCTCCACACGATCAACAAGACTTTAGACGTCCATGTTCACGGTTCAGGCTCTGTGCGCTATGGATTGAAATTTGAAGGGTGTAATATATTATGGCGAACGCCATTTTACATGTCGTTTTATCGATATATTGGGAAGGACTTGACTTCACGATAGTATTTCGACCGGGAGACACATGCTTTGCACATGCTGAAGGAGCCAGATTTATCATCACATATAGAATTGTCGACGTGCAGAAGCAGAAACGCGAGCAGAGCCTTCTATCTACGAGAGGTTGATTAGGCTTATGTAATCCATGGTATATACCAAAGGCTTCTAGATCTAGATCTCGGACATGCCTGGCCCATACTCGCACGTCACTAGGGAGGGCCACGACATCGTCGATCATATCATAACTGAATTCCTAGTGTCATGAGACTTTGGCAGCCCCTCGATCAATAGTGCCGAATTGGACCCCGCGGCTCCAAAGTTAT
>JABCKT010006796.1:0-17758 GCA_018858115.1 Tephrocybe rancida | reverse complement strand
AACCTTGCCAAGGGGCCTCTGGTGATTCTGTGCTGTATTGTTGGCCGTGATAATGTGGGGTGATGGATGGAACACACACGAGTTGACCAGGCATTGGCTCGAGGGTTGGGACATTGAAAATCTGACGTTCTCTGCGTGTCTTCGATCATACAACATCTGTATGCGTCACTTTTACAATGTTTGCTAAGCCGTATCCCGTAATACGGCCATACGAGTACCCGTACCGTACCGTCGGGACCCTCGCAATCCTTTGTACAGTACGGGTGACGGTTATTTTTGTCCCCGTCTTGCCCGTATACCTTACGGCCGTACCCGTAAGACGGTACGGTGCACAGCCCTACTCTATACCCATCATCACTCCGACAATGACTCTACAGATATCGCAATTTCTTCCACCCCTAAACCCGCACCCGTCCCAAAAACCACATCAGTAAACTTGCAATTTGATGGCGACCTGGTGTGATGGCAACAACCCCGCCAGCTCGCCATCGAATAGTCCTCAGACAAGAAAGTTGACTAACGGTGATGCCAGGCTTGCTGCAGAGGATCAGAACATGTTTTCATCGTGATATGTGAGTTGGTGGGAGGTATTTGGCATGGTTGGACTTCGTGATAACAGCGTCTTGCATGTACGATTAACAAAACACGTCAAGATTGGTGCTCACGATGACACACGTTGCTTGGACCAGTTGAGTATAAATTTTTTGCAATCACATCCTCGGATGCCCTATGTTAAGAACCGATACCAACGAAACCTTAATGTACTCAGTAATAGTGATTTCCATATGAGCTGGCGGCATTTTAGACCTAGGTTGTCGGATGGCAGAATCACGGCAAATGGCGCAATGGTATGCCCGGTACCAGCTTGTGCCGGGTGGTACCATCCATCACCATCAGGGCGGGGTTTTACTGATGTGGAGTCGTTCCCGAGATTGACATCAATATCTCTGTTGTGGAGTAATTGTGCTACCACCTCGCTATGATTGTTACTCGCGGCCAGATAAAGAGGTGTACACTGAAGGCCGTCTTTGAGGTTGACCATGATGTTTGGATGACCGAACAAGGTGCGTACTACATCGCCATGGCCCGAAGAGGCTGCTCTGTGGAGGGCCGTTTTCCCCAGAGGTTCAAGCTTGGCGTTAACGTCTAGTCCTAAGTGGTCGGTCAACAGCTGCACCACATTTGTGTGGCCCTTTGACAACGCAATGTGAAGGGGTATGCCACCGTCGTTGCTTCCATTGACGTCTATATCTGGCTGGTGAAGCAACACCTGCACGACCCCTTCGTGGCCATTCGCCGAGGCCCGATAAAGAGCTGTTTTCCCCCACTGATCTCTGGTGTTAATCGGCACACCATTTTCGGTCAACAGCTGCACCATTTTTGTGTCGCCATTTGACGATGCATTGTGAAGAGGTATGCAGATACCGTCAGTGTTACCACCGAAGTCTACTCCCGGCTAGCGAAGCAACACACGCACAACCCCTTCGTGACCATTCGCCGAAGCCCGATAAAGAGCTGTTGCCCCCCACTTATTCTTGACGTTAATCGGCGCTCCGTTTTCGATCAACAGCTGCACCATCTTAGTGTGGCCCCTTGACGATGCATCGTGGAGAGGTACGTAGTCACCGTCGGTGTTGCCATCGAAGTCTAGCCCCGGCTGGCGAAGTAACACCTGCACGACCTCTTCGTGGCCATTCGCTGAGGCCTGATAAAGAGCTGTTGCCCCCCACTGATCCCTGACGTTGATCGGCGCTCCGTTTTCGATCAACAGCCGCACCATCTTTGTGCGACCCTCTGACGATGTATTGTGAAGAGGTATGTGGTAACCGTCGGTGTTACCACCGAAGTCTACTCCTGGCTGGCGAAGCAACACCTGCACGACCCCTTCGTGGCCATTCGCTGAGGCCCGATAAAGAGCTGTTGCTCCCCACCGATCCCTGACATTGATCGGCGCTCCGTTTTCGGTCAAGAGCTGCACCATTTTTGTGTCGCCCTTTGACGATGCATTATGAAGAGGTATGTAGGCACCATCGGCGTTCCCACCAAAGTCTACTCCCGGGTGACGAAGCAACACCTGTACAACCCCATGGTGGCCCTTCACCAACGCCGAATAAAGAGCTGTTGCCCCCAACTGATCTCTTGCGTTGATCGGTGCTCCATTTTCGGTCAACAGCTCAACCACTGCTGTGTGGCCGTTTCTCGATGCGACGTGAAGAGGTATGTAATTACCGTCGGTGTTCCCATCGAAGTCTACTCCCGGCTGGCGAAGTAACACCTGCACGACCCCTTCATGGCCATTCGCTGAGGCCCAATAAAGAGCTGATGCCCCCCACTGATCCCCGACGTTAATCGGCGCTCCATTTTCGGTCAACAGCTGCACCACTTTTGCGTGGCCATTTGACGATGCAATGTGAAGAGGTATGTAACAACCGTCAGTGTTGCCATCGAAGTCTACTCCCGGCCGGCGAAGCAACACCTGTACGACGCTTTCGTGGCCCTTCGCTGCGGCCCGAGAAAGAGGTGTTCTCCCTTTCTCATCCCTCACGTTAATCGGCGCTCCGTAATCTAGCGCCTCCTCGACGACACTGGCGACCCCTTTCTTAGCGGCGGAGAAGAGAATCTTGTTTAGAAGATATGTTGGGCAGATAACGGACGATCCAAGAGAGAGACACCTACTTCAACGAGATCGGCATGATCTGACAGACGATCACGAAGAAGGCTGACCTGATCTTCATGATTTCTACGATCAGGGTTACTTCGTCTGTTAGTTTCATCAACCAAACCTACTCTTGTCTAACGATGACACAATTAAGACGAATAAGTTTGAGAGTATTGAAGTAGGGAAATGACGACGCACTTTGGTAGTAGTTATTCTGGGGTCCCACATGTTGCCCTATGATGTTGCCATTACTGGTGTGCGCCCCGCCTTCTATACCAGTCTGTGCCAGTGTCCTATAGCGAAATCAGAAGGGCAAGCAAGGAAATGTGCATCCAGACCTGGCCAGGAATCCGTTTAGAAATAGGAATGGCATGGGCTTAAAAGATCAACTCGAGGTCGAATTATAGCTCGACGTTGGAATGAAATTTATCCAATTGATCGACATGCCATAGGAAGTCAGGTGTCGACCAAACCGGTGTAAGTGGGCCGTCGAACAGCCGCTGTGAGCGCCAGAAGGTTGATGCTCACAGCACAGCACCCTGCATTTTCCCCTCATACTGCCGGCACTCATTATGATCTAGTTCGAAGAAGAATAGAACTTGCATCGTACGAAACTCTTGTCACGGCCATGATCAATCTCGAAGCCGGGGGCGTCGGTGACGATCGAGACACACGTCCATAGCTTTGCACACAACGTTGGGGAAACGCGTGAGGGTTTTCGGCAGGTTGGAAGAGTCTAGTTATTGGGCGTTGAGAATCTAAAGAGGCTCGTGGCGGGCGCTGACGAAAGGGGCTAGGGCTGGTGACATCATCCTTAGGACACCAGGTCGGTTTAGTAGATGGCTTCGGGGGCACTATGGTCAATACGTTAGTAATAGTTTGATCGTCGAAGATGGATGACTTACGTGAATATTTAGGGGAGCCCATTCCACCGGAAGTTTCTTAGATTTGAGGTGGAGGGTTGATAAGAACGGAAGGAATTGAGGAGGCACTATGATTCTTCCTATCTGATCTGACGTCAAATTAGATTACAGTTTTATGGAAGTACAGTGGGCGAATAAGTCGCGCTTTCTACTTCAATCCGCATGCAGCACCAATGATTCTGTGTTGAGACACCCCAGTCGAGGGGAGTTATGGCTGGGCTTCTCACTCAACGTCGATCGGTGGGCTATGGTATGATGAGCACGGACCGAGGAGGGCGGCGGGACATAGCATGGGAAGTCCCTGGGGAGATCGTGTGCCATGGATCGCGCGTCCAAAATTACCTTGGGAATCCCTCTGCCTCTGCATCGACGAGACTGCCGCTCAACTTGCAGGATGCCTCCCTGAACTGTGATGAAAAACATAAGCCAAAAAAATCCAGCAGCGCAGGAGGGCTGGCTTGTACTTACAGGGGCTGGGGCGTCATTGGGGAATCAAGTGAGGCATGTTGAACCCAAGCTGGAGTGAGGGAGAACCCGGGTCGACGAAAGGCATGTCGCTCCTCTGGGGGCCATTGAAGGATTTGGGTGGGACGAGGCAAGAGGAGGCCTCGATGGGAGATTTGAAGTTAGCGGTTTGAACTGGACAAGAAAAATGGCAAATGAATGCGTGATGCAGGCTGAGATGACATTGAGACGTACCACATGCTCCAGCCCTCTCCCAGAGGATGTTAAACGAAAGAACATGGCTCAGCGTCGGCGCTGGGAGGTGTCTGACGCGACTAGAGGGTCCGTTCCTATTGGTTGTTGAGAACGGGGGTTCACGATCTTGGCTTCAGTGTTGGCCTGTGCGCTCTTTGTCGAGGAGCCAAATCGCCAATATATCTTGACTTCTTCAATGCTCTTCGAACCGCTCCTACTTTGGTTGAACCATTGTTCTGAAGGAAAGGCGTAGTATGAGCAAAATCCCAACACCAAAGTTGAAAGAGAAGAAAAGAGAGAAAGATCAGTTAACGGGTTTCTAAGCCGCCGCTCGGGACTCGGGAGCGTAGTGCGTGACATCGGTGTGATATGTATGATATTTTCAGAGCCAGTGCATTTCATCCCGGGAGAAAGGTGAGGTATGTTGGGGAATATCGAGGCCTGGTCGTTATAAACGCGTCCTATTGGAAGGTGCGGCATGGCTAGGAAGATAGATGGGAGAGGGTCCAGAAAAATGGGGAAGGAAGAAAATGGTGGTGGTGGGAAAAGGGAAAAGACGACATTTGAATGTTTGGATCACACAACATGAATGTATTTTTCGACCACGATCATCGAAGCCTCCAACCATCGACGCCAGCCTGCCCACGCCATCACTGCTGAACAGGCGGCAACAGGCCTCCACTGCACGATGATAAAAACTGCAACGTTACACGGCCCAGCATCTGTGCAAGGATGATGATGAGGCGGGCAAGAGAGCAAGTATCATAGGAGATCGAGATGCATCTGGTACGTATTCCGACACGTTACGGCGTGTTTTTGTCAATCTAATATCTACTATCATTAGCGCCCGGGGCGTTCGGACAGTGAGCAGGCAGGCACACGGGGCAGCAGACTCTCCAGATCCCTTGCTCTCCGCTTCCTTAAATCGAGCACGTCGAGCTCCCGCGTCCCTTTAACCAACCTTCTCAGTGCCTCCGCCCATGCCCGTCATCGGCGCAACCATTCCTCGTCTTGACCCTCAACGCGCTCCTTAGGTTTGGAATGGGGATTCACGTCCGAGCTATGATGGCCTGGCTCACCGAGCTGGCATCAAGTCCCTATGTTCGAGTAGGACCAGAAACAGCATATCACCACCTCCGTATGCCTGGCGTTGATGAATAGCGAGACTCTCAAAGCTGGCTTGACGCGCCCCAAAATATCTTCACCGCCTTGCTGCACCTAACTCCTCACGTTCCTCGCCCCGAACTGCGAAGGCAGAAGGTTGTGGCTACCCATCGCGTAAAATTAGGGGTGAAAGCGGTGTAAAAGAGGTCAGGAGAAGGAAGAGGTGCTGAGGGGGTACGGTTCATACACCGACCGACACTTGCCCGGATGGAACGACGACGGCGCACATATCTCCTGAGTCCTCGAATCCTGCATAGTCGCTGTGGCTGTGAATGCCCCTCCCAATGCGGAATTACTGGCTGGAACGTTACGGGGGAGCAGTGCGAAGGGACTCTGAAGATTGGGGAACGGAGATGACATGATACTGTAGTTCCGGGGGGTGGGTTGTGTCCTGGAGTGAGGCTCGACTCTGGTGTGCCTATCTTCGGCGCAACCCACCCTCGACACCGCATTCAGCTAGACACTCCCACCACACCACATCGACCCGGAACAAGGAACGTCGGAGACACGATGGCCTTACTATTCGGCAAATTGTATGATGCCACACATGTTCAAGTGGGATCGGTGCCAGGATCATCGTCTTTAGATGCCTTGCGTTTAAGCGACAGCCTCTCAAAGCTGGCTTACTGCTCTCATCTTAGATCATGTTTGAAGGTCAAAAAATTGTGACCATTCCCGCCCTTCCGCCACGCCCGGCCTCTCGTCGATTTCCTACAAATGCGAGGCAGCGAAGGACACATACTCAACATGTGTAAAGCGACCTGTTTCTAAGTGGTGAAGATGCGGGTCAATTATACACAACTCTCCTGGATGGAACGGCCTTCAAGCCTCTGCGCTGAAGGAGAGTCACGTCCATCAATCCCAAGCCCGAATGGAGTCGCGTTCGAAGGTCAAGAGATCGACGTACAATCCCCGCCCTGCCATTGATTAGCTTCTCTCGCTATCAGCTCAACACAGACTCTTGATACCCCCAATAAACTTAATGCTCTCGTTCCGAAACGTGCGGATATAAGATTGTTTTGGCGGTGCTTTGCATTCACTGGAGCGGGTTGTGATCGAATACAGCAGCACTTCGCTTTTGGATTAGCATCGAGGGACCATACATATGACCCTCGAACTCTGCACCTCTTTGCCCTTCATTCCCCCTCTCGATATGACCCACTATCAACGGTTAATACTACAGGACAAAATGACTTGTCTGGTTCAACCTGCAACAAAGAATTTTTCAAAATCAAGTAAAAATTTATGACGATGACGAACACCACTTCCAAATGGAAGTTGCAATTCACCTAAGGCAATAATAGTGTTCCTGAAACAAAGGTTCTTTTGGCTGTGCTTTTATAGTACATGCACTGCACTAATATCGCATGCCGAAAACAGATTAGCGTCTCAAGGAACTTTAAATAGTTCTCGAACCCCATGGCACCGTTCCCCTTCATACACCACCACTCTCGATATGATTCTTGCTCTGGGCTTACATCGACTGCTAATTGACAATGCAGGACCCAACGACCTCGTGCTCGCCTCATCCTGCAACGACAGAAGCCTTTCAGACATCGTCTGGAGTTGTCTAACGACCATTTTTGCTTGTACTTGGATAGCTATTCATCCAAACATCCCCGAACCCGGTGAGCGGCCCATCGTTCACCGTTTCAGGATTTTTGCCCTCGCATTGATCGCTCCTGAGCTCATCGTTCTATGGGCTTTGCGGCAATGGGTGCCGTCTCGTAAATTAGCCTGTAAATATAAAGGTGAGTCAACCATTCTACGGATGTTTTGCTTCTACACTTGAAAGCGCCTGATCATATCGCTTGTAGATTTTGGATGGACTCAGACTCACGGTTTCCTCGCAATTATGGGTGGTTTTCAACTCTGCCCCTCCGATAGCACGACAAAACCATTCACTCTTCACCTGATGACATCGGCCCCTGTTTACAAAAACGTGATATCACAATCTCAGAGCAGGATATCCAGGATAAGAGCCAAGGCGACCTTCTTGCAAAGTCCCTCGTCCTCCTCCAGGTGACATGGTTCGTTCTGCAGATCATAGCGCGTGCAATCCAGCATCTTGCCATCACCACACTCGAAATTGTTACCCTTGCCTTCGCCATTCTCAACTTCTTCACATACTTCTGTTGGTGGAATAAACCCCTTGACGTCAACCGCCCAATCCAGGTGACCGCTGATTACATCTCGCCCCCCAATATCTTTATAATTACGAATACCTCAATTCCCTCCGCCCCCGAAACCACCCCCGTCTCCGAAACCACCCCCATCTCCGAAACCACCCCCGTCTCTGAAACCACGGCTGCCAGCTTCCAAACGACACTTCCCCTTCATTCAGCATCTGCTACCCCTTCTCAGGTTTTGAGTGGCGCGCTTCTCCCCCTTTCCGGTTTACGTCCTCCTGAAAACGCAGTTGTCAACGAACGACCTGCCGTTGCTGGCCCATATCATTCAAACACATGCCGCGCGCTCTGGTCCATACTCGCAGCAGCAACCCAATACATGCTACGAGCACTCTCAGCCCTCCGAACAGGCCTATCTGCCACGATCAGAACCTTCCATCCTCTCAACGGCTCTGCCATTGCAGAATTCCACAGATTAGCTTTGACCCGTCGCAATGAAGGAAATAGATACTTTTTCGGCAAACTGGGCAAAGCCGATGATATGTTGGTTGACGTGCTTGTCAGTGGGTTAGCGGTCATTTTTGGCGCAAGTCACTGTCTCGCGTGGCATTTTGAATTTCCAACCAATGCCGAAAAATTAATATGGCGAACCTCATCAATCATCATCACTTGCATACCCAGCTACACTATGTTCCTCCCCAGAATTTCAAACCAAAATCATGATTTGGCGCGTCGGTCGTTCGACTACCTGGTGATAGTCGTGCCTCTTTACATTCTCGCACGACTGGTACTGTTGATCCAAATTTTCGTGGTTCTGAGGAAGCCCGACATAGGCATCTACGCACCAGTTGACTGGGTTAGCTACATACCTCACGTTTAATTTTCTGCCGCACAATTTACTGTTGCAAGTTCTATATTCGGATTCACACGTACTATGTCATCCTTGCGCCACCACATCGACAACCTGCTCACGCCTTCGCTTGTGAATATTCGTGTCTACCGTGACATCCATGTACTGCACGATTGTGAATTATTTGAATGCAAGCGCAGACCCTGCGGTTGGATGATATATGAGCCACTGTTACTCAGATCGAGCTACAAGTTTTTCTGCCCAAATTGAGTGGGACAGGGACTGAGTGGCGTTGGAGCCAATGCAGTCTTGATACACGGCGACCTGTATAGTGATTAACCCTACGCAAGACTTGATACCTCTCCGTCTGTTCTTCTCTTTGCTGTGCTTCGAGAGTCGCGAGGAAGCGGGCATCATACATCAGAGGCGGAGCTTGCATGAATAATGTATTTTTTATGTCCTGGGTAATAAAAAAAAGTGACGAATCCCGCCGTGGCCCTGCCCTTTGAGCTCTGGTTCATCAAAACGGCAGTGAACGGCTAGAACTTAAAGTCCAGGACACCAGTCAGAACTCGCAACAATGACATTGAGAAAGAACTCACCTCGCCCGCATCCGATGCAACACCAACCAACCACTCCACGTCTCCCTCAAAAAGAACCTCCCACTAAAACCCGAAGTGCGTAGAACCATACTCGAACGGTTGTGTATGAAATCCGATGATGTTTGGACTTTGAAAATCTTTTATCTTATTCAAATTATTCATCTTATCTGTTATCCTAATTTTGAAATAATTTGAATTACACAACGAACTTGTCGCGGCACGTCTGCTGACTCCCACCTTTGTCGACTCTCAATCTACCCCCAACGATACCCTCGCCATTAGCCAATCACGGGAAAGTTTCCACTGCAGACCACCTTGACGCCGACAGCTCCCCGCCTTCAAAAGCCGAATCACCTCTCCCATCGAGCCCAATTGAAAGGTTGGACACTCTTCCCATGTGCACCCATCCTTTCTGCCCTCAGACCTCTGCAGCCAATACAACACACGTGTTTTTCACGAGTGACACTCTCAAGCCACCCCCTGCTCTGCTTACATGGAGACCTCGCGACTATGCCCGATACAATCTCATGATCAACACTCGAGCCTACCACCCCCTCCCAGGACACAATCCATAACTCCGACGCCCAACTTCTACAACACCGACCACCTTATCATCCCTAATTGAAGAAAGCAACTCGTCCAAGCAATCGAGGATAACGCACAGGAGGCATCGGTGCCGCACTTAGCGACCCACAGTTCGGGCGGATTCACTTGACCATCACGCGCCCGGTGTCGCCTCTGCTCCTCGCCCCGCTTCCTTCCTCCTTCGAGTTCCCCGATGGACCTAAATTACGGACCTCGAACTTGAAATACAGCAAACAAGTATGGCGACGCGTCTTGTATTGTTCCGGGGGAAGGGGACATACGATGCAGCTCGTTTGGGCCCGACTTCGTTCATTGAAGGACCACGTTCTCACATCGCCCCAGGAACCCTCCAGCCTCGCGTGAATATCCACGAAAGCATAGCACCCCAAAAACCTGGAAGACGTGGATGTCCTCTCGGGACTTCGGCGGTGCCTGGAAGCGGCGGAGGGACGGAGGATGAGATGTTGTAATACTGTTAATAGGTGCCCGGCTCGCGGGAACTTCCACGAAGCACTATGACAGCGCCCACCACGGCCGGACAACGCCTCTCATACTTGTCCCGACGCGGCTCCGAAAAAAGAATTAGGAAGAGGTGACACTGGATGAAGTGCGTAGCGGAGGGGAGGCTGAGATGTTGCGGAGAGGGGGTACAACTCTTGTGGATAAAACGCCCGCCCGTAGTCAGGATGTCTCCGAATACGAGTCCACACTTTCCCCCTTCACGGAGGTACCGCGGACCTTCCACTGCAAACGCCCTCATACTTCTTGAAGACCGAGGAAAATGCCACGATGTCCTTCCTCGTGTTCAGGAGAGGAGAGGAAGGCGGTGGTTATGGAGCGCAGGCCTAGAATTACTGGGAGTGGGAGTGGGAATCAAGCAGTGTTTCGAACTTGGAGAACCACGGATATCCTCACCTCACCTCAATGACTGCCCTCACCTTGTCCCGATGCCCACTTTCGTTTTAAATGCGACTTATCTCGCGCGCGCCCCACGCCCTGAAGATCAACCTTAGGAACATTATCGACAAGACGCACCCAGTCTCCAGATCGAGTTTGGAATACACCACGCCTGCCTTGTCTCTTGTCTCGCGCTGCTGGGCGCCCCAGCCCGTCTCCGCAATTTACCTCGATGTCAGAAGGCTCGAAACTCCACTACACAAGAATGCCGCCGATTGAACAGAGATTTCGCGTTGAGGCGGGTGGCAGGCCTGGGAGTGGGTGGGAGTCGCACTGTTTGAGGACCGCCATGACGACTATGCTCATCTCACTCTTTGAATCGAACGGCTGCCCTTATTCGCCTTGCGCCGATCCGATGCGCACGCTTTCGTTTTTGATGGGGCTTATCTTGCGCGCATGCCCACTGGCACCCCGCGGCTGGGTCAACCTCAAGAACGTCATTGACGATATGCACCCACCCGGATCGGGTTTGGAAGACGACACGACACAGGATTTACGACGGGGCCTTGTCTCTTGTCTCGCACTGCCGGGGGCACTTTACGTCGACCCATATCCACGTTAGAAGGGTCAAAGCGAAGCACCACTCTATACACGCCCACGCCGCTGATTGAGGAGAGAATCCGACTTTCCCGTCCTCCGCGCCGCAACCAATACAATGATCGCTGGGAGTGCGTGGGAGTCAGACTGTTTGAGAGACATCCTCACCTCACCCGTCGAACCGACTCAAATGATAGCCCGAAACTCGCACCGATCGCCGGTGTGCACACTTTACCTTGCGCACCTGCTCATTCCAATGCCCACGTCTCCTGAAGGCCAACCTCAGGAACGTCGTGCTGACCAGAGCTACACTATCAACGGTTAAATGGACGTCCCCATATATCGAGTATTGGAAGACGACTTGACGGCCTCGTCCCCGCGCTGCTGGGGCGAGGATACCAAGCGAAGAATGCCAGCAATATAACGACTACCTCCCCGCCCCTCGTCTCCGCACTACGTCGAGCTCTGTTAGAAACACGGCAGCTTCTACGGCCTCGAATCGCGACGTAACACTATTCGTAATTCAGAAATCAACTCGGCAGGACCTTGGAGTGCTGGATCGAGTTGTGGCAGACGGCCAAGTTCAAGATGGAGCAGCGTACTCTTTCTCTTCTGTTGAGGGGAAACACTTTCGTCGTACCCGTGTGCTCGAGCCTGGTAGGCCACGACAGAACCATGCCACTTCGCGCTGAGAGTCGAACCCAGGAACCAACTCGCCCTCCCTCCCACGCCGATGACGATCATCAGACCCTTTTCGACCTCACACGCCCCAATCATGCACCTGTTCGCAGGTCGAGAAAAAGATTACCCAGGGCTACTCTTATAACTTTCGGCATCACTGCCTGTCCCACGTTGATGGTGGGGACAGTTTCATTCAGAACAATCATGACGTCACGGTCCACCCTGGGTCCTAACTCCAACTCCCAAAGCGGCCCTCCGACGGGACTCAGGAGAAGCAGATGTGTTCCTGGATCTAAATGTCTCCCGCACTGGCACTATCTCTCGGACTGCCATCTATTCTATAACGCGGCATGTCCTCCCCAAATAGACGCCTCATTATCGACGACACCGACGAAAGGATACGCTACGACGGCCCTGGATGGGCTGAGGACACCTCTGGGAGCCAGGATTCGTTTGGGACATATGGCGCGACGTATAACCAGACCCTCCACTCAACACAATACAACTCCAGTGTCGCTTTCTCATTCCAGGGTGGGTGCCTTTCTCTTCATCGTCCCAAGTGTATATGTTGACGATGGGTCCGAACGCCAGGAACCTCCATACGTGTATATGGAACGGTGTTCCTTACACCGCCATACAACTTGAGCGAGCTGATCGATCCATCGTTCACCCCTCCCTGGGAGTGCTTCGTCAACAACAAGAGTATCGGCGCTTTGATGCCCTCGCCGTTTCACGAGAACAATTGGCTTCTCTGCGGGGATGATTCGTTGCCGGACGGGTCGCATGGCCTGACGATGAATATTACGGGAATGAGGGAAGGCACGACGGTGTGGGTTGATTATATCCAGTACACGCCCTCGAACGCGAACGTGGACGAAGGAGGTGGGGTCGCCACGGTGGTCGTTGACAGCTCCGATCCCAAGTTTACGTACGATGGCACATGGCAGGGGATCCATACGTCCGGGTTGGCTGATGATACGACCGCTGTGCGGAGGGTCGAGATGACGAACACCTCAAGGGCGAAGTTGTCGTTTGACTTTACGGGTGCGTCGACTCACTTTCAATATATTGTACCCTCCTGACATCGTGAACCTCTACGTAGGAACACGCCTAACATGGGTAGGCTACGTCCCCATCGAATTCCCCGGGAACGCCAGCTCCGCTTCCTACTCTATCGACAACGGCCCGCACACGACCTTCACCCTACTGGGGCACCAGCCTTTCGATGGGACGTCCTTATATAACCAGATATTCTTCACGACGCCTGAACTCGCACCGGGATCACATAATCTATCTGTCACGTATGATGGGAATGCGAGCTTTACGCCGCTGACACTGGATTATATCTACCTCACCACAACGATAACGACAAGTCCTTCCGGATCCAGTGGGGGTGGTCCTACTCCCACTGGAACACCATCACATTCGGGAGCCATTGCAGGCGGTGTCGTCGGAGGTGTTGCAGTCCTCGCGCTGTTAGTTGTATTCTTCATCTTCTGGCGGAGAAGGGGGATACCAAAAGAGCCTGCTACGGGTGTGCAGCCGTTCGAGGCATCTGCGGTGATGGTTGAAGCTGGCAAAGTTAAGATGGCGTTTGGGCGTGCTGTTGATGTTTCCCCGGTCATCGCTTCTGTTATTGAAGTCAACTCGCATGTGGTTGATGATGATACTCAGCCTCCTCGTTATTCATCTGGGTAGGCCAGTTGTATGATTGGGGTCGAGATTCAAGACCGGAGGGTTGTACTTATTTGTTATGTATTCATGCTTCGATGCATTTCCGAGTTGATACATCTTTTCTTTTATACGAAGAAACAACAAGCATAAACGGATCAGACTTTACGTCGAGGAGAAGAGGCGGTAGCAGGATCGCTGGGGATGGGACCTGGCCGTGACGAATATCCCCACCTCGTCCTTCAAATCGACGCAAATGATAGCCCAAGTCTCGCGCCGATCCACGATCTGCACACTTTCGTATTGAATACGGTATCTTGCGCACCTATCCATCCAAGTGATCACGCTTCCTGAAGACCAACCTCAGAGGCGTCGACAAGACGCACCCGAATCGAGTTCGGAAGACGAATTGACAGGATCAACGACGGCCCTGTCTCACGCAACTGGGGGGGAGGATACCAGCCAAAGAACTCGGGCATTATAACGATTGTGACTACCCTCGTCTCCGCAAATTACATCGAGCCGTGTTACAAACACGGGAACTTCGACAAGCTATATCCAGTATTTAGAAACTCCACTCGCTATAAAGTGACCGCGGAGTGCTGAATCGTGTCGTGTCACACGGCCAAGTTCGAGTGCCGTCTTTCTACTCTTCCTCATCTGGTGAGCACAAACACTTTCGTCGAACCCGTGCCATGCTCGAGCCTCGTAGGCCGTCAGCCGAAGCCGGATCCTGTGAAGCACCCTCGAGCCCTCCATCTGCTCACCTGCCGCGATGTTTCTCTGCGCCCTCACGGTCCCTAACACATTCCCGAGCCTCCTCTGCTCAAGTGTAGACCCCGCCATGTCCTTCACCATGCCCACCGCCTTATTGCTGGCTTTCGGCGCAACTAACGACGTTACGACTCTACCGCCAGTGGCCCTCCATGCTCTCTCCTTCCACCACTACCGGACAGCCTCCCACCCTTCCACTGTAGCCTCAATATCCCGGCGGCAGTTCCTTCTGTTTCGCCATGGACGCCTCCCGGAACACGGGCCACGAGCTCGTCTTGACATTCTCGAACAGTGAACAGTATTGCGCTAGAGATACTTCCCTCCAAAACCAGGAGCGTTGTAACACCACCCTCATCTTCTGAAGTTATGGAAAGGCATAGACGCACCGAGGAATGGAGGGGAGCAGTATTCG
This sequence comes from Tephrocybe rancida, assembly GCA_018858115.1. Lineage (NCBI taxonomy): Eukaryota > Fungi > Basidiomycota > Agaricomycetes > Agaricales > Lyophyllaceae > Tephrocybe > Tephrocybe rancida. The sequence continues at coordinate 3,115 of JABCKT010006796.1, read as the reverse complement.
AGCCCATGGCCGCCCTCGCCTCGCGTTGATGACCTTTTCGTGCCCCAATCGAGCCCGAGGAGCTGGGCAAAAGGAGAAGCCACGGACACCGCCTGTCTCGTGCGGTGTGGATTTCCATGAGGAGACACTTTCATTCCGAACATGGATAACTCCAGCGCACTCTCAGGACTCAACTTTCGAACGTGTTGCTTCTCCAGAGCGGGGTGGACAAATCCTCCCTTACCAGTAACATCTTCTCCGTTCGCAGAAAGGTGAGTTTTACCGCCTCTTTTTTCTTTCTTGACGAGGACTTATAATGGTGAACAGACATCGATATCGATAAGGGTACACACCGGATGACAATCTGCACTTCATCTTGCATTCTAGAGTCAGACTTTGTATGTATGGCTAAGAATGTAATATGCCATTGATATTGAAAACGCGCTGGTTGATACGTAAACTAAGTATCAATACAACGCCTAGCATGGACTCCCTCGGACATTCGTGTCGGACGATACTGCCCTTTGACATCGAACACGAGGCGGTCCCGATCGCAAGAGCCCCACTTTGTCGCCCACACCCAACCACCTCCATCGATTACACTAATCTCGAGTCAATTTGCTAATACAACATCAACTTGAACAACAACAATAAAGTAAAAACCAAGATACGAGATCGTTATGAAAGGTCGTCGGTATGCATAAATAATCAGTCGTGGTGCATTCAGCTCAAAGGATCTATTTTTAAGATAAGCGAGGGGGTCTGTCACTAAAAAGAGAGTGACATACAATTTTCTGAGGCAAGAGCCACCAACTGCCAGGGTGAGGCCCGATTGAAGGCGATGACACTGGCAGGACGAGAAGCCAGGAGGGGCGATGATGACGATCACAATTGGGTGGTCGGCGTTGGCCCTATCTGTTAGTGTCGTATCCCCAGCCGATCGCGAGCACAGGCCCCAATCATCACCGCATTCCCAAGTCGGGGGTGCAAGGCGTGACGCAAAGAGACAAGGACGGAGGCTGGGCTGCTCTCGTTGCATATATCAGGGTTCGAACGTGCTCGGTGTCAGTGTGAAGATAAGGGCGGATGGGGGAGTGGAACGGAGCCGCCATGATGAGCTGTCGAGAACTGTTCTCGAGGTGCTCTCCAAAACGAGGGCGCAGCGGAGGTCGACGCTGTGAGGGCTTCGTGTCACTATCCGAAATATCGAGCGAGCTGAGTTGATTTTCTGGGCCGAGGATGTGACAGAGATGGGGCCTTTCTCATCGCCTAAGTGAGGTTTGTGCTGGGGTTCAAAGGCGCTACGGTGGTGGCTAGTCGCAAGTTGGCCATGGCGCAGCACAAGGTATGTAGGGTGCACATCCTTCGCAATCGAAGGGTCGAGTCTGCACGGGGCCAGATAAAGGACACGCGCCCGGTTCCAACGTGGGCATGGTGTTGCGTAGGTTGAGAATGAAGGGCGATGGTAGCGGTATAGATATCGTACTGTATTCATCCACGGGTGGGTCAGGAAGCGACCAAGGACCCCAAGCAAGGACACGAGCGAGGCGGTGAGGGCCTGGTGAAGTGCAAACAACGCGGGAAGTGGGATACACGCGTAAGTTGAGGGGCTGGGATTGAGGTGGACCTTGACGAACGCGGATAGATGAAGTCCTCTCCGAAACCTACACTAAACTCGAAGGAGGGTGATGGGATGCCGGTCGATTGTGGACGGACGCAGAGGCTCGTGTGTGGAGATGACGTAGGCTCGTATTCCGACATATCGTGTTTGTGCTGGGAGAACAGTGACGTGTCGGGAAGGGTCAACTTGACGGGACGATGCGAGCGAGAGGTATCGATGTAGTGAGATGGCGGAGTGGAATATGTGTGGGCTCTAGCGGTGTGTGGATACGAAGACTCTGCGGCGTGGGCGCAGACTTCGAGAGTCGTCGGGGGCGCGAGTAATGACAATGTGGTAGCATGGTATGGGATGTGATCATTGTGCTAATTTCGATGCCAACGGAGGGCGTAACGAGCATCCACTGCAAGTGAGTTGAACAGGGGGAGGTTCGAGGGGGCGGCAGACAAATGCCCTCGATGGCCATAGCGCGTGATGATACAATTCAGAACGACTTTTCCCACCACTGTCCTCAGCCTTTACACGGGCCGCCCCCTGTTGCGCATCGATCATCGTGCAGTGTAGGCGTATTCCGGAGTCGTGCATGAACTGGGAAGATGGTAACCATCGGACTGCAGTACGCATGAGCTGCGTTTGTAGAAGAGTCACAGTGGTTTGGAACAAGTTTCTGAAGTCGAAGACTGTCATCTGGATGTCACACTTTCACTCAGCTTTCCCTCAGCTCTACCGTTCAACAAATCTCAAGTCCTCACTCATTCTTGGCGGCATCGAACAATTAAAACAGACATTTTTCCTGATATTTTCCTGCACCATGCAATACTACTTACGACTTGCCTGGAACCTATGCACTTAACTACGTCCTCAACGCCCGTCACAACATCAGTCCCTTCCTACATTTTGACTGCCAACAGAAGTTAGAAGGAACCATGAATGGACAGGATACGTCCTCTTCACTGATATATAAGAACATGTCGACAGGAAGGTAGTATCTGATCAGGACGCTCGAGACGTGTTATACATATGGAGTGAGGATGCATGAGAAATAAGGTGTGAAGCATGATTTCAGACATTTGTCGCATACTGATGCTCGTTCAACCTGACTGTCGCATGACCACAAGGACTTTGAAAAGCTATGAGAGGTGAGGGTCCTGGAATCAGGTCATTTCGTTGAGGATTAATTTGCGTCTTGGTTTCCACAGCTCCATGTCGAGTGAATCCTTGAGTTAAATAAAATAAATTTTATTGTCGACGAAAGGAAGTGGCATGCAGAGTCGGAGTGAGGATGAAGCTCCCTACAAGAGGACATTGCATCATATCTATTAGAACGCCCTCACTCGCCCTCCCCATTCTTCGTTCTGTCCCCTCCAACTTGTGTGTGGTTATGAATTTGAATATACCCATTCTGTTGCTGGACCAAGATGTCGATGTCAACTACCAGATACGGACTTCATCAAATCCATGTCAGCAACGTTCAATGCCCTCTGCCCACACTCACTCTCTACCAACCGTCGAGCACAA
>JABCKT010006795.1:0-17826 GCA_018858115.1 Tephrocybe rancida | reverse complement strand
CGCTCTTTCTCCTATGCGCTCTACCTGATCCCATGCCATCTGCTCTAATCGCCCGCTCAGCATTCCCAAGAGCCCTGGATCATCGTTCTGTTGCGTGTTCCGCAGCAATCCAATATCCGTGGCATAATGTAGCCGTTGCATAAAGTTGACGTATAGGAACGGCACGAACAGTTAGACACTCACCCTGCACTCAACGTCGGAGGATGCTCTGTCTATTCCAGGCGGTCGTGAGTCTCTGTTCAATTCCTCTGCTGAGGAAATTGGTGTTAAATATAATTGTAGCTGTCCAAGGGGACAGCGATCGACCCGACAGCTTTCCCCCCACCCTCGCGTGTACACGGGCCCTATGACGGTCATTCGAGCGCCTACTTTCTGTTAGCTTGGTGCCCTTGACAGTCGCCGCGTACGCTACGGCCGGCTCCAACTACCCTATCGTCAATGGTCTCCTCGGTGTCTCGCTAGTAATGCATAGCCATATCGCAGTACGGTATTCCATTGTTTTATTTCGAAAATTATATTGAAGAAGCGAACTGTAGTTCGATGCATGTCTGGTGGACTACGTGCACAAGCGCAAGTTCCCTAAATAAGCCCCATAGTGAAATAGACCCTGCGTGCGACTGTCGGTGTGCTGATTGGCGTCTATCAGCTCAACACGAACAATATTGGTAAGTAGGACGCTGTGCATGCACTATCCAAGCCTGGCAAATTCTTATACCCAGGTCTCGCTGAACTCATTGCGAAGGTCTGGGCCGCATGATCGTGATATATCCGCTGTGTTGTAGAAGAACCCAATGTGATCCTGCTGCCTTCGTTCTCTTCAAAAGGTCATACGTTCTCCTAGTCGCCGAATCTTTGAATCACTGTCGGCGTTCCACTATGACCCGTTCTCTGACCCTTGGATGACGCTCCAGGAGCTAACTACCATTCCACTTATGTGTTGTTGCATCACTGTAGTCAAGTCCTATTGTGGAGTTAGACAGCTCACCCGCTACTGGTTAAGCCCCTCGCCGAGCGCCTGGCTTCCCCGCCTTGCGTGCGATGTTAAGTATTCGTAAAACTGTAACTCGTGATATCGACATTGAACTTCAAGTTGGTTTAGTGTCACGCAAAGTGCTTGGGCTTTCACCAGTCGGTCTAGGCAGATCAGATCTCAGATTCAAACCTACACCAGCTTCGGATAGCTTTTTACATGACATTCATGCGCCCACTCGCATACGTTCTCATATCTGGCCATGCATAATACCAAAACAAACATCTTCGATACAGAAACCACAAAAACATCTTGTTACAAACTAAAAATGCCTAGGAAACTTGATCCGAAACTCTTCCTTGCACCTCGAGGACCTGTGTTCGATCCGTGCACTTCGTCATAGCCAGCTCAAAGGCCGATGTTGATGGGGCTGCAGCCAAGGGTGATGAGGCCGCTCTGTAGTACAGTGAGTGTCTCTGATGATAAGACCATATAGAGGATGCTCACGAAGGTGTTGCCGCTGCAGCAAACAGCTTGCTGATTGCTAATTGCAATGACGTCAGTTCTTGTTCAAAATCTAAAACCATGAAAGCATTACTCACCATTGGGTGCTTCCGAGGCCGAGGACGGTGATGGGGCTGCAGGTCACTGTAAGCGGCAAATCAGTATGTTTTCCATGGCGATCTGGGAGGAAGAACTAACGGCCAACTTGAGCAGTGAGTGGCCCAAGAACGATGCCAAGGAGGCCAGAGAGGAGGCCAACGAGGGGGTTAGCTGCCTATGAACGTCTCAGTGAGCTTTATATACCAGCGCATTTTGGGTGGGAACACACAGATTGGAGGCTGTTGCAGCACTGCTGAGCCCCGGTGTTGGCATTGCAGGAGACGGGAGAACCATCACGGGGAAGGATGGTGGCCGCGGAGGCGCACAGAGCGAAGACGAAGAACAAGAAGAGGGTGTGGACACGGGCGAACATTCTTGAACGGTTGAGTACTAGGTGAGTAGCTGGGGTGTTTAGTGGAACTGGGTGTTCAACTGAAGAAATTCCATTCTCCTCCTTCGCCTTTTATGCAGTCCACGAAGAATTATTCTGAAATTTCAGCACCCGTCCATGACCGCAATAGGCGCTGAAGTCTTACGTGAATTGTATTTTTTTCTTCATTCGACCACAAGGAGACTTCAATGGGCCCGGGAAATGTCACAAGTGAAAGCTTCGGTCTTAGTCTCCCACTGTCTGTCACTAATTGTCAGGGATTTTCGTGTGGGTACGTATACGTCACTTGTATCAGGTTTGTGTCATCCTGACAGTTGATTTTCCTTCTCCTCGTCAGACCACCAAGCAGATCGCACGATGCAAGTATTACGGATTAACGCTTCCAAACGTCTTGATTGCGATTCCTGTGTGTAATTACACTGTAATACAGTGTATTAGTACCAATACTATCCTGCCCTTCACGAGACCCAGACACCACAGCAACAGCAGAAAATTTTACACACGGGGTAGTTCATCTCGGCTAGAGTGGGGATCATCCTATCTTTACTAGCATTCACTTACGGCACCTTGATGGTGGTGTGAATCAATGCCGCATATTTGACAGCGGCGTTCTTCATATTTCGCGGCGGTACAGTACACATTGTTCCACCGCGTTGGCCTCGTGTTCTTCGAAGAGGAGCATTCTGTAGCAGGCCCTTGTGCCTTTTCATTGCAGGCTGTGAAACTCACGATATCAACATACCGGATCAAGAGTGCCTGCCGGACCTGACGTGTGACAAGACACGGTTAAAATCGCGTCCACCTTTGCGCCGCACCGCCCTGAATTTGAATTTGAAGGCATCGAGCTGTACTTGAGTGTTTATAGTCATTCTCGCAGCATATTTACGGATTTGTGTCAGGATAGAAGCCTTGAGTAGATCAAATGGATTGCGACATGCTCAACAATAGTTCTTTCGCTCCTTCAAGTGTTCTGCGGAGAATTCCCTGGTCATGAACCAAGAAACTTCAAGGCAGCTATAAGATGCCTCAAAATGCCATATACCGCGTTCTATCTCCTCTTCCTTTCAGTGGAGGGCTGTGAATCAAAGGAACACTGCACTCATGAACAAAAGTAAAAGGCTGTGCGCCACACATGCCTCGACCTTCCTACATCGACCGACGCGCGAAAGTGTTAGGTTTCTTCCAAGGTTCTTCGCTGTTAGAAAATACACTTTTAAACTCGACCTGATCAGAACCCTGCATACGGGTAATTAATCGATGGTGAATTTGATTTTTCGGGTGTCTCTGTCAACGATGACGTTGTGCTCGGCGATACCAAACTCGTGGATCCATACGTCACGAAACGCATCTAATGGATCCGTGGGAACAAACATGGACCGTAACTTGCGGCCCGCCGCCTTCCACCCCCGACCCTTCGGCTTCAACGGAGAGAACGCGCGTCATCTATACTAGTACGTAGCCTCAAGACCGTTGCACCCAGACATCAAACGCCATCCAACACGCCCGAGGAGTTACTCGTCCATCAGAGACAGCAGCTAAGGGAGGAGGGAGGGGAGAGGAAGAGGGAGGGGTCGAAGTTGAAGATGGAATGGAGTGATTGACCGTCGACGGGATCGGCGTTGTGGATCTAGCCGGCTGCCGGTAGGTAATTTAAAGCCCGAAGTTCAAATGCGTTATGTTCGGTTCCGACTCCCGAGTTCCTTTTCTTCCCCACTACATACATCCTTACCTTGCTTTATGCCATCGACACTAGTGGTAACGTTTATCTTCTAGGTTTCTTGCTCTCCCTCACGCTCGGGCGCGCCATTACTTATTGCTTCCCACATATTGTCCTGATTATATATCGATAATAGTACAAACCTGCACCCGCGCGTCTCAGCTGACTAGTCCCTACTAACGCCTGTTCAAGTTACCCAGTACCGCTGTGCAAAACGTCGTGCAAGGACCCTATGTCTCTTTTCTCAAACTCACCTCTCCGTCGACGGGCTGTGGTCGGTACGCCCTCAAATTTCACCGGGGGTGTTAATTAGGCGCATTTCTACAGCCTCCTGTAGTTGTTCTACGCTGCCCGCACGCAGGGTCTCAGCTGTTCTGTGATAGAGGCGCAGGATGGTAATGATACTGCACGAATTTGGAACTCTCACCGTTTCTCGAATCTCGAAGGTCTTGTTCAAATTCCCTCGTCGCCCCACTATCAAAGAGAAACGATCCAGAACAAGGTGAGATCGCCCGTCTCCACTCTCGCTATTCCCATTCACTAATATTAGTAGAGCAACAGCTCGACCGCGGGACCTATATCTATCAAACTTCGACACAAGAGGTTCTTCGTCCTCCATAAACCCGTTCCCTCGACTAATTCGTAGTCGAAGACACCGCATGCTAGACGTTGCTCCAGTCCATTTCGCCACGATCTACCGAATCGCAACGCCGCTACCTCCTTCGGGCCTTCGATACCCCGCAGCCTGGCACAATCTACCATCCGCGCACACTGCCCCAGGACGAATATGAGACCGGATCCTCGCGACTGCGTGCCCTCATTCCCCAGCGTCTGCTAACACCATACCGGCGAACCCCGCTTCCTCTTACCTCTTGCCATGTCTTCAACAACCACGGACCTCGATTCTCATCCCGTTCGTCCCGCTCGGTTCATCGATTACCCCGGAGCTGCAACCTTGAGATCGACGGTATTTTGATCTTCCCCCGCCTACCCGCCTCGACCGAGGGATAGAAGAGGGATCACAGTTTGAATAAATGACTGTATGGACTGAGGCTATCTGTCTATTGGTAAGTCGCCCATAACCAACTAGGCTCACATCCATGACACTCAACTTCTGCCAGCGGCGGCCGTCGTTCCTGTCCTCCCGGTCGTGCTAGCATCTCTCCTCTGTAAGTCAGCTAAGGGTATGCACCTAATCGTTATTCATTCCACCTACACCGTGTTCATCTTCGTTCCCTAGCGATCACATCGACGTGTATGTTGGGAAACAGTTCTTTGCTCCCTTGAGAGATACACGTATACTACGTCGACGGCTTCAAGCGTGGATGGGAGGGAGTGCCGGTATGCCTCCCAGTTCCACGACTGCGTAGGAGGTGGCGTTAATCTCGGTATGAAAACATCGGTCATGTATTGTCAGGTCCGGGTTGGGGACCCACATCTCGTATATATGGCGCTTGAAAGGTCAGTTCCCTGTTTATATATTAAGCCCTTTTTGGGTCGTAGAAGCCCCTAGTCTATCCCGATTTCCACATTGCCCGCTGCTACTGTGGCGCGTGTTATATAGTTTCCATTAAATGCAGAGTCAAAATTTGACATAAATTTCGTAAAAGAAGTGGTCTACTAGTGCGTTGTATCACAGAGGTCGGCACACTTGATGAAGGACGAGGACAGCGACAACTGGGCGCGTTCTGTTTTCTGCTCAGACACCATTTGATGAGAAGAAAGAATATGTCTACTCACGAGACTACACAAATAATCGGCATTTTATACTCATGACTGACACAGAGGGCAGTAGCTTCTTCGTGCGACGGTATTTTACAAAGCAAAAGAAGTCTCTAACCTCCTGCGGATCTTTGATTCGATGTCTGCCAAAATGATAATAAGCACCTGTAACGGCGAGATCGAAGACTTGATGGAGCAAAACATACTCTTGAACGACATGGCCCTGTACCACCGCCCGAGTCATGTGCTTAACAAGATGCTCCGGACAGTGGTTGCATGCCCAACACGGATTCTTGTCGTCAAGATCAGGATACACGACGACGCTTTTCATCTGTGCAGGTGTAAGCAACGTGAAACCATGCGCGACAGGCCTGGTAGAAACTGCATGCGCAACCTGCGAGTTTTGTTAGCACATGAATTTAAGATAGAAACAAACAAAATACCGCTGTACGCCAGGTGTAGACCGCCATTCCATTAGACTCGCCACAGTCTTCACATAGAAAATGGTGGCTCCTGTGATCCATATCCTTCACTGTAGCACGACAAGGATCCATGCCAGCGAGTTTTATCAAGGCTTGCGCAGCAGTCGATGCCTCCGGGAAGAAGCAGAGCCCCGTCTTCATGTTCGCCACCTTCAATGTTCCAACGTTCTGAGAAGTGAGGGGTACACTCTGCCTAAACTTGTCGTCAACGAAGCTACATCGATGTCCTACCACCTCAGTGCGCCCAAAAACCGGTGCGGCCGATATACCATCCCAAACGGGTGCACTGGAATATAGATGCCGCGAGGAACAGGCATCTTCGACCGAGATCGCCCTCGCTTTCGGACCAAGCACTTTGGCAGCCACAAGATGTTTGAAGGATTGTTTGAAGCATACCGACTTCCGCTCCTGTATCCGCGTGTTGGCGATGCCAGGCAGCCCGGCCAGAGCAGCTGTGAAGAGTCTCCTGTCCACGGCGACATTTGGTGCAGCTTGAAGAATCTGGTTAAAAACTGGGAACCTCATGACCTCTTCCCAGGGCGGGTGAGCATGCCATTGGGGCGGGGGTAGTGAATTCACATATGCATCGAAAAGCTTCCTGAACGGCCCAAGCCGGTTATTGAGCCACTGCATCATCTCGGACTCTAGCCTGTTGTCTCGAGCTCCGATGAGGGCCTTCTCGAGGGACGGACGGATGCTGGCCCACGCTGGCGACTGTATCAGGATATCATTCAACTTATACTCGAGAAGAAAAACTACATACCTTCCTCGGTCAATTCAGGGGGAGAATCTACAGATTTCTGTTATCGCAGAAGGTACATGTCCTTGTCTTCATAGCCCAGGTCACGAAACTTTTGTTTTATATTGGTGGGAGTAGTGTTTGCTACAATGCGTAAAGGCGGTAAAGGGTGACGTACGCGGACTCTCTCGCCTCTTGACGGGCCTTAGATTCAGCTTCACGGTCCAGAGCCGATTGCTCACTCCACACGGTATAGGATACAGCATCCTACAATAAGAATCAGTGGTCAATGGTGGGTAAATGTGAGTGCGACGCTGCAATGCGCACCTCTCTAATCGAGGCAACAAAATCCTGCCTCTTCTTTCGAAATTTCCCTAAAGCCTCCTTGGAACTCCCCGACTTGAGGGACTTCCACTGGCGTATCATGTTGACGATATCGGACTTCCAGAAATACTTGCTTCGAGTCTGAGAATATCCTGAAACTGTTTCGAGACATGAGTTAGGAACCTGCAAGAATTGAGTATGCTATAGAGTTAACGCACCATTTATATAGGGAATGAAGTTCAATACTATTGAATCCTCGCCCTTGAAGTGTTCCTTGAATTTTGACTCGATGACGTAGCTGTTGGCAAATCAGGGACTGGAATGTCAATATACAGTATCAAGACCTCACTTGCCCTTCTTGCAGCGTTTGCAAAGTCGACGGCGAATAAAGAAATCAGCATTTCGAATGCCATGCACCCCACAGTGCTAACAGGCGCCAGATTATGCTTCTTGTAAACTGAAATTGTAGGTAGAGAGCATACCTGGCAAGAAGTACCGCCGAGGAGAGACGCCCATCGCAACTCGGAGAAATCAATCGGGGGCTTGGGTACCTCATGAGTGTCGCGTACGGACTTCCACAAACTCAACGAGTTGGCCGCCGATAGTGTTTCCCGCAACGATTTGCTGGTGCAGGATAGTGAAAGGAGATCCTTTGGTGCCAGCTTGGCAAATACCTATTTGGTTCATGAGCGAGGAACATGATTACAAAATCAGTATGGGGTTCACTTCGTAGATGATGTCCAAAGGCATGGTAAAAAGTAGACCCGCCGTATTGTTTCCCTGCGCCTGCGTCGCTGATCCGGTGGAAGCGCTCACAAGCTTCACCCGTTTTGATCCCGCGCGGACATATCTAGTTCGTTCCTTGCATTTCTGGCCTAAGAATGAGGGTCGAATGAGTCAGCTTAGTACTAGATGGCAGGTTTATTAACTTCGCGAGGCTCGAGTGTCAGAAGCGGAAACCATATTCGTTTTCTGGTGCTGTCGATCATCAATTCCATCAAGTTGAAAACGCGACAAGTCACAGATCACGCAGTGCAATCACCTCTTTGGGCCTGACTCGGCAACACCCGCTACAGAAACCTCGGGCCTGGCCGAAACTTCCTGCCAGTTTTCTCCCAGAACCAAGCCATATATCGGGAGGTAGAAACTCGGCAAAGAGTCTCTAACTAATGCGTCTCTCGGTCAGCAATCAAATTTAAGTATAGTCTAGAGTTAGAACGAGCGCGGGCTCAAGGATTTCTAGGAGAGGCTATGTTCGTCCCCATCTCGCTCGATACGTTACTTATCTGTGACCGTAGGACAGCACGCATATGTATCATGAATGGCTCTGGAAAGTTGACGATGATAGAAGTACTTGCAAGACAAGGTGGGTCTCCATCGACCATTAAATTTGGCACCATTTCGAATTTCTGGGCGACTTTCCGCGATTGGATTTCTCGCATTTAAGTTCTCGAGGCCGAAAAACCTTCAAAGAAAGACAAATAAGGGTTTGTTAGGGCCTCTTCCAGCACCCGAACGCCTAAATTCGGGCATTTGTTGGTGCTCGACAGACGAAGAAAGCGGTGTTCTGTGAAACCTTGAAGATCTGCTCGTAATATTTGAAAGCATGTTGAAAATTCATCCACTCGGGGTGCTCCTCAAGGAGATCTGTGAGCACGTTCTCTTCAATTTTTGGGCATGTTTCTGACACGATGCTCAACCTGGATAGGAAGGCGCCACGAATGTTCTTGATCTCTGCCGCAAATATTATACAACGCCCCTATATTTGTCATCAGAGTCCAAACCATCCGGACGTCGACTATGTACTACGATTTCAAGACAACGCATAAGAATTGGGAACTCTGAGCATCTCATCACCCCAGTACCTCACCACTCCATACAGTTCTTGTAACGGTGTCCTTCTCCGCACCAACAATTGAATTCTTTGAGCGGTATTCTAGTCATATGCATGGCCCATGTTGAGGTGAACTCGTGCAAAAGGAAAAGTACTTTTCGGTAATAAAGCACTTTTGAGTGAACATAATTCACCTCGTATGATTTCTACCAAGATAAAGGTATAGTTGTGAAGGTAATATAAAGTGTTGGAATCGTGATCCATACCCACAAGTATTTATAATTATAATTCCGCCCAGAAGGATTCACTGAACAACATGTGCCGGGTTTCGTAGGCATACAAGTTGACTGGAAAGCAGGCTTGTTACTCGACACATCGACAAGGTCATAGGTGTGACGTTGAGAATATAAGACTCACACTGGATCAGCTTTGAATGTCCATCTTCCAATCTTTTCTTCTTATAAAACCACATGAATTGTAATTCCTTCAACCCTAACAGGTTAACCTCGCTTAGAGAGGGGTGCTGATCAAAGGCCCGAATGACGAAGGCGCTGCTTTGCAATTGCGCTTCGTCAACACTGTCAGCTGACCACTGCAAAAGGAGCGTCTCTAGCACCCCTGGTAGACAGTTGATGGGGAAGGTATCAAGAAACTCCTGCAGAGGAAGAGTCAGGTATAGAAAGCGGGCGCAAACATGGAGGCACCCACGGCTGGGGTGAATCGCTCTCTGATAGCGCCAGATGAAAGACGCAGAGCCTTCAAATTGGGAAAGGTGCTACAAAGTCTTGAGAGAATAGGGTGGGTCAAATGGTTGAGAGTAGTATTTAATATGTGAACACTTGGCGCGTGCTGGTCGAATATTTCGACTAAAAGATGAGGATCGCATCCTAGATGAGCCATATCCATCAATGATAATGTCTTCAAATGACTCCCGGGGGCCGCAAATATGCGAAGTAGTTCATAAGGGCCAGTATAGACCTGGAGCTTCGGGAATGCGCTTGCAATGAGGTGAGTCGTGTACATAGGGGCCGTAACGCCGAGACCAGAAGTGTGGGTCTCAGGCAACATGAGAGTGGTTAAATTGGGAAAATGCTGTAGTATGACAGGGAGCCAATGCATCAAGGATCCTGGGGAGCTGACTGTGAAACAGGTCGCGTAGGTCACGAGTGGAAAACGACGAGACGGGGCAGTCACTGCAAAGAAGGCCACGGCAGCTGTAACTGAACTGAGTGTGATTTTTGATAAACACTCGGTATCAAGGATCCAGAGCCACCTGTGTGGCCCGTCCTTTGATAGCATAGGAGGTTGGGCCTCACATTGGAAAGTGAACTGCCGGGCGGAGATGACGGGCAGGGGTGAGCGCGGCGATATCAGATGACACTCATTGATATTCAGATTGTGGATATTGGGTAGGAGGCTGAGTTGTTCAAGTGCTGACGACGTGAAACCCACTCCTGTGAAATCGATATTTCGGACATTGTACAGACAGGGCAGAAGCATGAAGAATGACTCCAGGGTGTCGCTTGTATTATGTGCTTCAGGCTCCGTAAGATAAGGCTTCACCCAAGGACTGGGATCCTCCAGAGGTACGACGCGGCATGTGCGCACATGAGAACAGATATGCACTGAGGTGAAGAATCTCAGCTTTGCTAATTCGTCCTCACGTTCTTGTTCTAGGAGAGGTGGGCAGTATGCTCCTGCGCTCCCGCTAAGCCTGGTTCTGTTCAGATCAAGCCCGTAAGGTGTAAACCGAAACGTGTGGAAGATGAGAGGGACAGTGAGAGAATGAAAATTCCGGCTGACAAGGGATAATGCTGTTAGGTCTTCAAGTGGTAAATTCTTCAGCAACTCCCACCAGACGTCTTCTGGGAGCAAGTCATCGCCGAAAGCCAGTGTCATATTGGTTGAATACAGTCAGTTGTCAGTTGCTATAGAAGTTGGTCAGAACAGTTGTTATGATTGATGTTCCATTCACCTCAACAAAGTTACTTTCGAGATAAGACAAGGAACGTCAGGCGAATCACAGCTACCAACGCACACTATGTAAGTATGACAGTCGCTGTCGGTGCCGCGTTACGTTTGAGATGATGAGGGCAGAAAGAGAAGAGTAACATCAGGTTGATATCATATCAGGAAAATGGATCGCCGCTCATAGATGTCAAGATCGTGCGAAAAAGAAAAATGTCGAGGTAGATCCAGCCATATTGAGGTCATCTAGCTGATTCATGTTCGCGATATCGCATTGTTCATACGTATGCGGCGATGATCTATGCATTATAAAAGAGATTTTGTAAAGATCTGTAGCGTCTAAAATCTATGTCCATGGTGCGGCCTTTCAGTACCAGTGTTGGTATACATGCGAGCTGCCGTGCTGAACGGAGGGGTGACGGAATGACGCGTTGGTGGCGTTGCGCGTAAAACCTGGGGTTCGACCCATGATTAGGACATTCTGCAGTATTTTAGGTATATATATCATAACTTTGCTTGTATTCCCTCGTTGATTTATCTTACTGAATCACAGGCATGTCTCTGTTCCGAGACTACTTTTCAAAACGTCATCACAGTATTCTATGAAAGTCAGTACTTATTTATTTATGTCATGATACCGATACCTAGATACCCAATTTGCCGAAAAGCTTCGCGCACCTCCGAGCTATGGGATGTACATGTACACACTACAGCCCCAATTGCGTACATATTCTATCCCATTTATGTTCGGGGGAACATACACGCTGCCATTTACATTAATGGGCATTAGAACCTGAACTCGAAATACAAGACATATATAATGTCGCCAGCCCCCTATTTTTGGCCTTACATGTAAAAAAACAACTGTATATGATTAGCCTGCGAGGAAGTGCCAGCGTCGACGAAGGGAAAGCTCCGAAGACGTACTCTTCAAACTTTTGAGGATTTCACGCTTGCATGAGTCTGTACCAGAAATACACTCTCCCTCTGAGTCGACGCCCTCAGATTATACACCATCTGATTGATCTGTGTCTTCAACCAATCCATCTCCCCGCTAGCCTCGACCGTGATGAACCGCGTGAAATCTGCGGCTGGTTAGGTTTCCGGCCATGTTGTTCCCGAATAGCCTGTACGGAATAAATGCCAGCGTGTGAACGACAGCGGCGAAGGGGAAGACGCAGAGGGAGAAGAAAGGAAGAACGAAACGTACGTGATCTCCTGCCAAATATCCTGCACATTCTCGACCTCAGCCTGTACCCCAAGCTTCCGCTCCGTGCCCACCTCCCTCGAGACCCTCTTTATCTCTTTGGCGAAGATCGCGAGCTGGTCGATCATATGGTTCGCACTATCGACAAGGGAGCTCATCCCTCCTCCCCCGCCGGTATTATCGGGGGGTATCCCATGTGCGAGGGCGCTCGTGGCCACTCCGACCGCGCGCGTTTGGAGCGTGAGCTAGAATTACCATCCGCATGCGTTAGCGTCAGCGCCAATTACAAAAGCTCGGGGGTCGAAGAGGGAAAAAAGGGTTTGGTCTGACGCTGGTGAGAGAGGGGAGGGGAGAAGCGAGGAGAGGGAGGTAGGAGAGGGAGGAAGGAGAGGGAGGAAGGAGAGGGAGTAGGGTGGGGAGGCGGAGGGAGGGCAGGGAAAGCGAAGGAACGGAAGGATAGGTAGGTAGTGAGGGTGGAAGTACGGAGGTTCGCGATAATAGGGAGTACGAGTGGGTTCGAACAGGGGCGGGGAGGTGACGATGGGGGTAACCTTCTCAAAGGAGGGAAAAACACTCACATTCCATGACCGACTCAGCCTACGCCCCCTCGACATTAGGCACATTCGCCTATGCTCCAAGTTTCCCCTGCGAGCCGGCCGCGAGCGTGACGTAGGACATTTCAATTGCAAGGGTGCGGATCCTGTGGGGTGTTACATCAGTATGAGGGAGAAGGGAGAAGGGAGCGGGGAGACGGGGATGAGATAAAGAGAGAAGCCCGAAAAAAGACGACGAAAAGGCCCCTAAGAACGAACGACGAGCTCACACAAACTCATAGACAAACGTGGATAAAGCACCCAATCAAACGAACAAGACGACAAAAGAAGGCAGTTCGCAGTGAAGTCAAAATGCAAAGAACCCACCTGTCGACCATCCCATTAACGCTATCCTGCATATCTCCACCATACACTCAAATCGCCCTTCCCAATAGCCACACAAAGCCTGCTTACATGAACCACGGCCTGCGGAAATGCCGCGCGGAAGAACTCGAGCTCCTCAGTTGTTGACGTGAATTGAGGGAGCTCGGGCTGCGAGAAGATGAAGAAAAATGATATTTATATCATTATTAACGGTGGAGAAAGAAAACGCACTAGTACTCGGTTCTGGGCGCGCAGCACACAATCTACGAGGGCATCTAAGCTAGGCTGGAGGATGGTCCAGGTGCCATCGTCGTGAGCGGATTCAAGTCAAACAAGATTGTGCTGTCCTGCGCAACTGTAGAGAGTAGGCGAAACAAGTGCGCAGTGAATGCATTGGAATTTTCGCTGTCATATTTGGACGCCGCGGGAGGGAGGGAGCGTTGGAACTTGGAGGAGAAAGAATTTTTGGAAGAAGATGAGGTAGTACGTGGAGTGGAGATCGATGGGATCAGGGTCGGGAATCTATAGCCGGGTGCCGGGTGATATAGATCCCGGACATTTGTCGTGCTCGGCTCCGAGTCCCAAGTCCTTCTCTTCCTCTTCCCCACCATGTCTTTACTTCTATTTTATTTTATTTCATAAACGATCAACTCTGCCACAGCGCGACTCAGCGAAACTCCAGGAGCATCCATCTCGGCTCTCTTGTTTTCCCGCATGACCAAGCCCGCCCAGACTTGCCAACGTCCGCATACGGGTCCATGCCAGACGTCACCGAGAATCTTTGGATATAAGTACTCAGACTCCATATGCATCAGGATATCTCCCAGCCTGTTCCGTCGATCATATGTATCCCCTAATTGCCGGACCAGCGATGGAAAACGCCACGCCTACGCACCGGGGTCCCACCCGGCCACTACCACGATGCGCGCACCCGCTCCAGACTCGTGAGTAGACTTGAATCGATTTAAATGGGAATGATATGGAGCTAGACACTTTGGAATAGCTTCCTGGAATGATCTTGCGTTGCTCACACCTCGAGGGTGTCTGGTGTCTTCTCAGAATGGGAGCGCAGCCCGACAACGATAGGGCACGTCCTTGGATCTCTCGTAATTTCTCGGATCGAACAGCGTGTTCGCCCGCCACCACAATATCCCGCTTGACTTGGGATGTCGAGTGAGTCTCCTTGTATGTCCAAATTGCATTAGTCCTAAAACAGAACTCATTGAAGACACCAGCTCATGCGAAATCGACGTACTTCGAGAAGCAAGGACTCCACCGAGCAACGACAAATAGGTAGGTACTCTTTTCTCATCTGGATTCCCAATGGTGACTAACCTACGAGCCTCCAGATCTGCATCAGTCCAAACGGCTAACCTTCGAATCCGCACGCAGGACCGAAACTTGTGGACTTTTGAGTTTTCGAGGCAGGTCTAATATCTCAAACATGGATCTTGGGTCTGATATCCATTTCACTCCAGCTCGTATAGTTACCCCCTCGATGCTTAATCCCCACCTCCGAACATGAGGTTCGAACTCTGTCACCGACGGCTCGGCATTTATGTATATCATGTTTTTACTTTCAAGGATGGTCCAACATCTTCACGAACACCAGACGATACGACCAGGTGAGTAAGCCCCCCTTTCAACCCTGCGTACATTTTGGCGGAGAGTAGGTATACTAATTCCTTACCCAGCCTCACTGTTCCTTTTCACCAATACAATAACTTACAAACGAACACGATTTGTACGTATGGAACCTATCAACCTTCAAAGCAAGAACCCAACCGAACACATCCGACTTCGTATGTCTTTCTCATCTGTCATCCGAATCTCGAATGCCATTAACATTCGAAACCTCTGCAGCGTATATTTCTACGAATAACCAATTATAATAGATGACTAATACTGCATGAACCTCAACTCTAATAGTCATCTCCAAGAGAGACGCCCGTACCCCCCGACCCCCCTATCGATGTTTGATCCCCGTCTTGGTACTTACCGATGTCAGGCGACCACGGGCGGGCGTATCGACTTTCAACCTCGCCCCGGGAACAAATTCGCAACATTGTCTTGATGTTTAGCGTGACATTGATACCCTGTTTTCGGGGGAGGAGGGGAACTAAATCTTCACGAGAAACAGAAAAAGGTAATTAACCCCGGTGTCGAGCGTGTGTGGAATTCAGCTAACAGATGTCAGTAAGTTAGAAATCCTCTGAACGTCAATTCTCATGTGGCTGGGGCGGCTTGGGGACCCAGGCGGACGTGCGAGGTCCTTTTGCGAATACAATCTTTTCAAACGCTCCAATCATGCAATTTTGATGCATGGTTTGAGGTCATTGTGGCGTGATATAGAAGAAGAAGAAGAAAACATGGAATTTTCTTTCGGATGTATTAATGGGGAGTCGAACTTCCATCGAGTAGGTGACTGTGTACGATGTCGATCGCAACTTCGACGCTTCAATGCTGTTTGAAGTTTGGCTGGTTGATTCCAGGTTGCGATGGGAGGACGCCAAAGATTTGGCCAGTATTTGCTCTTGATGACCTGTCAGCCGGAACGAATGACACTCGGAAGTCGTGGAGAACGAGCTTAGCCATCGCTACCGAACACACCCTAGTTTAATCACTTTGAACGATTGCATTGAATATGGAATGGAGGAGGGTATCGAGACTACACATTGATGTCGTTCTCGTTGAACATGCTCTCGATCTAAACCCCAAAATAGGGCATCGCCCCGGCGGATGAGCAATTAAAATAAAATAAAATGCTCTCGATCTTCCCCGGTGTGCGTTTGAGTATTCACAATGATCTACTTACTTCCACTCACCAAAAGAACAGATGAACATACAGCAAGATTATTGTCTTCGAGGGCCAAGACAGACGAGTGACTGACTGCTCTACATACTCCCTGGATACGCAGGAGGAACATCCGATTCCAATCTTCGCAACTCGTCAACCTCGCGCCGCAACATCGCTACCTCTCTGTAAACCTGTTGGAATGCATTTCCTGCCGTCACCGGTAGGTCCTCGCTCAATTGCACCAACTGTCCGTCGATGCCCTGGATGTTTTCTGCTCGAGACATAGATGATGTATCTGGACTCGCGACTTCATTGGCACTGATGACAGGTTTGTGGATCGAGACCGGGGATAAGATGTGAGCATCATTATCCCAGCCGGGTTGGTTTTCAGTTTGGGGGTGGTTACCGCGCTGCCCGTGCCGTGGATGCGGTGCATCCGATGATGGGCTCACTTCGCTTAGGTTGGGGCCCTCGTGCTGCGTGTCACCATCACTTCTAGAGTGCAGGATAGTTGAGCCATCATTGATTCGTTCCATAGCCACGATTCCCTCCACTGGCTCTGAATTGCTGAAAACATCGACCGAGGCCAGAGATCGGTCAGATTGATTCACCACTACTTGTATATCTTCCGAAGTGCGCGTTAGACTTGCAATGGCGCCACAGACCGTCAAACTTACTTTTTCTCCGCGATCGACGCCGGATGAAGAACAGCCCTAACGCCACTACGATCACGACAGCAGCAGCGGCACTTGCGCCTGCAATCACACCGATTGGAACCCCCTTTGGCTGTGCCAATCCTCCTGCAACACCACCACTACTTTCTGTGGGCGCACTTGGCGATGTGGAGGTGCCAAAAGTTGTAAGCAACTCGGAGCCGGATGTCGGGGAGTCGACTCCCGTGCCGCTATCAGCACCCGCCAATGTGTTGCTATCGGAACTCGTGTCTAGTGACCCCGACAGCGTGGTTCGACGTGGTGGAAGGACGGAAGGAACAATGGCACTTAGGACGGGAGTTGTAGTGGAAGTGCCACTTGGGACGGTAGTTGTAGTGGAAGTGCCACTTGGGACGGGAGTTGTAGTGAAAGTGCCACTTGCGAAGAAAGTTGGGGGGGCAGGGGCAGTTGTGGGGGGAGGGGCATTTGTGGGGGGAGGGGCATTTGTGTGGGCAGGGGCAGATGTGGGGGGAGGGGCATTTGTGTGGTCAGGGGCAGTTGGGGGGTTGTCCTTGTTTTGGCCGCCGTTGCCACCACCATTATCTTCAGTGGGGTCCAGGTTGTGGGTGAGCAAGGCACCCAAGATGGAAGTTTCTCTTCCTTTAGCCCTAGATATCACATGGTTTAATTGGGTGCTCGTTTTACCAGGGGACATAGAAGTGGTGGCAGTAATGAATAATGTAATCGAAGTTGTTGTGCCACAAGTCGGGGTGGATACAACCTGAGGATTGGTCAATTGCGGTGCTATATGACAATGATGGTCTCCCAGGTTGATCCAATGACAAGCGTATATGGGTCAATGATATCAGGATGGTGCAAGAGAGTCAAAGGTTGAAAAGATTCGAAGGGATGCCGTTTCATAGCGGAATATATACCTTGAACATTGTTTGGAACATAAGAGTTCGTCATATCTTTGATAGCCAATGATGGGTTACGTGAGTAGGCGATGTTCACGGCATCAATTTCTGGGGATACTTACACAATGAGAATTGAATTGACACACCAGGTTCATCTTACACCTCACCTACTGTACCATTTCGTTCAATTCGAACACGGGTGTGACCTGTGACCCTGTGTTCGAAATTTTTGGTTCGAACAACCCGAAATTACCTGTGACTTCTGCCAAATTTCGGACACTTCAAAAATCTGACTTCACTCAAGGACATAGATTGATTAAGGCTGTGATTGATCGAAGTCTAATAGAAATGAAAGATGTTGTAGAAAGGCCGGAAAAGGTCAGAAACAGGGTCAAAAGCAGGGTCCACAATGGCACAATCTGAACTGTGTTTCGACCAACCACTAGATGGTTTCGAACAAGAGTGCTGTGACGCGGGACAGGTGTGACATTTCGTACAAATCAGACACAGTTCTTGAGATTTAGCCCCCCGCACGTGATTCCAAAAAAGGAAATACATTAGTCATACACTCAAAATAGAAATTCC